>JALPQD010001036.1:0-88809 GCA_023101885.1 Typhlomys cinereus | reverse complement strand
TCCACTTGTACAGGGCAAACAGCTTTCCGTGCCGGGCCTTCCCAGGACAGCAGGGCAAAGAGGGGACCTGCCACGTGTGCACGCCACAGCACAGAGGTCAGAGCTGGCCATGAGGGAGGTCAGAGCTGCACAAGCGAGGCCAGGTGGTCACCAAAGTCGAGTGACAGCCACAGATTCTGAGGACAGGGCCCCTGGGCGAGGCGCAGCTGAGGCAGGAGGGGGCGACTCCTCCTCACAAAGCTCACACATGGCAGGTGGGCACTTGGCTCCTGAGCTACAGTCCCTGCCACTCACCTCGGAGCTTTGTCACTAGACCGTTCTGCGACTCTGACTGTCTACGGTGACTCTAGCGGCGTCTTGTCCCTGGAAGGATCCTAACCAACCTGAAGCCCCTCACCAGCAAGCGTGTCCTTATACCCTGGACTCGGAGGGTGCTGGGTGAAGGCTTCCATTCTCACCATGTCAGTGGCAGGAGTTAATGCCAGAAAACCAGAGCTGGGTGCTCCGTCCAGAGGAGAGGCGCTCACAACCGTGAGGTCCTCTCCCCTCGACAGGAGGCACCTGCCGCCTTCGTAGCTTTGAAGAAATCCACCCACCTTTGACAGCTCAGCTCTCCATCTACTCTTGCCTGTCGTGAGGAAGCAAGCCAGCCCACACTGGCAGGCCAGCGCTGTGATGAGGAGAGGGGCAGGGGGTCGTCCAATCCACAGGGACAGTCAGGCAGCTTGGGCAGACAGCGTGGACACATTTCACATGTGGCGAGAGACGTGTTGCACAGCTATGATACATCCCTCAAACTGGAAAGAGTTGGAAAGTTGTTTTCAGTGAACACAGAGAAGAGAAGACCTGGTGCAAGGATGTCCATGTCACTTGCTAAAAATCAATGAAGAAGAATAAAATATCAACAGAGTTTATCAGAATACTTTGCAAATAACCAGCAATTAAATAGACTCTAGCAACTAAACACGATGCATGTGCCGTAAAGCAAAGGGACACAGCTACTTCCTGAGGGTGGCGGTGGGTGCATGAAAGTCATGATGTCGAGGAAGATGAGGATGGAATAGATGGAGATAATGGTGGTGAGGATGGTGGTGAGGATGAGGATGGTGAGGATGGCATAGATGGAGATAACGGTGGTGAGACGTTGGTAATGGTGACAAGGATGGTGGTGAGGATGAGGATGGTGAGGATGGTTTGAATGGTGGGTAGGAGCTGGTGATCATGGTGAGAAGATAACAGTCTTGGCTATGGTAACATATAGGTATAGTAGGTATATTGTGGAAGAGGGCAGAGCGAGGTTGGTAACTGCAGCCATTGGCCTGCATGCAGCTCCATGGCCATTGCATAGTCCGGGTGGCTCGAAGGTCTGAGCAATCCTAGTCCATCTCCGCAGCTCAAAGTTGTGCAAGCCGTGTTTCAGTGGATCGGGTCAAATCTCCATTCACTGTTATCCTAGGCACACATCCCATAGTTATGGCCTCCTTCTGTGCACTTAGCCAGATATGCTGTTCTGGCGAGAGGGTCGTCCCTCTCTCGGTCATCATGTGCATGTGGCGTTGACCAGTTTCTGCAGCCCTTGTGTTGGTGGCGTCTCCCGCCGAGCTGGACAAGGGGCTGTAACTAGACTATCCTAAGGGAAAATCAAACCCCTTGTTCCTTTGAACCCTTTGGTTGAGGATTTATCAGAAACTGTTCGGAGTCACATGACTGAGGCAGTGATGGTGGTAATGGTACTGATGGTGATGGTACCGATGGTGATGGTACCGATGGTGATGGTGAAGGTGGTGGTGGTTGTTGCGAGTGGTTGCTTGGTATGAGGCTGTTGGTGGTTTCTGTGGCGAAGGTGGCTGAGAAGGTGCCAAAGGTTGTTGAATGTGGAGAGCGGGATGAGTGCGTGGATGTGGCCAAGCTGGGCTTCCCGTGCGGGACGAGTGCGCGTGGGCGTCGCGTGCGGGACGAGCGTGCGTGGGTGTCGCGTGCATGAGGTGGTGAAGGCCCTGGCGCGGAGGGGCTGTGGACCCGGCACCTCTGCCTGCTGGAGCAGTCCCGCGGTGGGCATCCGCCTGTTGTCAATTGCTCTCTGAAGCCGGGAAGTTTTGTACCGCCGTCCCTGCAGAGCCTGATTCCAGTGGGTCAGGCCTGCGCAGCGTGCAGAGCCGTTGTGAGCCGGTCGCTTACTCCAGGCCTTACATATTTGATGTGCTGACATTTGTGTAATTGCCCTGCAAGCCCCGTGTGAAGCGTTGAAAGCTGCTTGAAATGTCATTAGAGCTGGCTGCTCTTGGAGTCGCGTGGGGCAGTGGATGGAACAAAGACGCTTTCTTCGATGCCCACAGCATCTGGCTGCTCCAGGTTCATCTCACTTGGTGCTTAAATGGCCGATGGAGGCCTTTGGGACGCTCTGTGGACGTGAGCTGCCCAGCCTGTGTTTTGCGGCAGTCACGTGGCCATGGTTTGCAGCGTGCCCCCTGAGCTCAGCGTTCATCAGCTGTAGCTTCGAACCTACCACCCTGAGCCTCAGGTGTTCACAAGCTATCATCCCATCGTGGGCACCTCAGAAAATTATTTTTTGGATGAGAGACAGTAAATGTAGAAGGAACTCCCTCTGAAAGGCGAGGGGTCCATCACAGCTGCGAACAGGCCTACTGACTGTCTCTCCTTTGCTCTGCCAACTGCCGCAGACCAAAGTCGCAGTCTCGAGACCAGGGCTCCCCCGGACCAGGTGGAGCACAGAACACACACAACTCTCTTTAGGCCGAATGAATTCTGAACCCATTTATTGAAACTTTCATGACAGCTTTTATACAGAAAATTTTGGGGTAAAGAATGTCGCACCTACAGTAGACATATAATTTTCTAGTCAGCAAAAATCACCTTCAAGGTGGACATATTTTCAAGAACCTAACCCATTGCTTGAGGGTAAAGGCACTTAACAGAAACATTCTCTCAGTATCTCCAAACCTATCTAATCTATAATGTTTCACTGGATAGCCATGGGGCTGAGCCTACATAATTGACATTTTTAACAGAGACTGCTTTTTTAAAATACACAGAGGAGGAATGATCTCCTTTTGCTTTCAACAATTAACTATAAGAGTCCCCAACACCCCATAAGTCCCAGCGTGAGCCTTTGCTGTTGTCCTCTCCAGGTCGATCCTCTCAGTCAGGCAGGTTGACATGGGCACCAGGCATGGCAGCAGGTTCTAACTTGGGAAGTTGCATGCAGCTCATGCAGTCTCTGCAATCCAAGCTTGAACTATGTCTCTAGGGGGGCCGTGGCTTGGATATTCAAGGGCCATAAGCACCTAGAGTGTGGTTCTGTCGATGGAGCACTACTGAGATATGCACTGAAGAAAACACTTAAGCAATATAATTTTTTTTTTTTTTCCTGAGGAAATAGTAAGGATTTTTATTGTCAACACAAGACATGTAACACAAATAAATTAATTTTCTGACAGTTTTGGACTCTGCTCCTCACTAAGGTTATTTTTTTGTGTAAACAAAGTACTACCCAGAACAAGATCCAGCAAGGATCTGAGACAGAGTTCAGGACAGTAAACCTGCCCATGGTATTTTATTTCCTCGGAAGATGTGTTGCATAAAGTTTGAAGCTCATTTATAAATGCCCCAGGCCCTTTCTTGGACAGGAAACTACTCTCACGGCTGCAAACTGTCTTTCAAAAGGGACTCCACCCAGAGTGCACAAGAGGCTATCCTACATACCTGTTTACTCTGCCACTCCAGCAGAGCCCCAAGGAATGGCTGCAGGACAGAACAAGAAGAGATCCCAGCCATGCCCGGTGTTTGCTGTCCCCAGTGGTCATTATGGCCCTGCTGCTGTCAAGGCTACATCATGAGGACGGAGACCATCCAGATCATGATTTATTTGTCAGTGTTCACACTGCCCATGGTGAATAATGAAGAATCTTTGATCTTAGAACATAAACATTACCTTATAAGCAAGGGTCTAAGTTTTTGTCTAGATAAATGATTTTTTTAAAAAAAGTCATAAGGTCTCCTAACACAACCACTTACATTATTCAGCAAACTTAAAGCAGGACAGCTTTACACTAATATTACTCAAAATTAAATTATGTCTCCAGATTTGCCATTTAAGAGGCTTTTGGGGTTTTTTTTTAGATACTATTCCTATATCAGAACCAAAGTAAGAGAAGAGCCCCTAGAATAGAACACTCTAGAAACCAGTGGGTGTCAGAGCATTCAAGTCACGGGGTTGGAGAGTATGAGTTCTGGGTGCATGTCTCTTCCCTTCTACCGCTGGGACATCCATCTTGGGTGGCTTGAAGGCTGCTGAATCTTCAGCCATTCGGTTGGCCTGGGCACGCATCAATTCCATGGGAGACAGCTTCTGGGCTCCTTTATAGGCCTGCACGGCAAAACCTCCAGAATCAGACTTCTGGAGGGGTCTTGGTCCAAAGAGGCTCCATTTATCTGATGAGTTCTTACCACTTCCAGGATCCATGATGCTAGGATTCGGGCCAGGTAAGGCTACAGAGGAACTGGTGGTGAACCAGCCCCTAGGTTTATGCTTAGGAGATGAGTGAGGGGTGCTGCTCGGGGTGGACTGGGCCGAGGCAGGGTGCTTCTCTTCTCTTGTTACCTCTCCACTCTGCAGCTTTAGTTTATGGAGGGCTTCTGCCACTCGGAGGTACTTGGTCTCCTCAGTGGTAAGGCCCTTGTGGGTGTGGTAGCCAGCACCCCTCAGGCCTGCCTGCTGTTCAAAACGCTGGATGCTCTCCTGGGTCTGTTCTGTCCTCTCTCTCTGCACCGCCGCCCGAACCCCCGGACTAAAGAGGCCGAACACAAACAGATCCTCGGAGAAGCTGAGGCGACGTCCTGAGTTGAACCATCGTGAAAGTGGCGTCTACAGCAGCGATCCACACTAGCGCCTTGGAAAAACTTAAGCAATATAATTATTAAAAGAACAATTCCTCCTATGATAGCATTCTTCTATTCCTTCAATAGTAAGGTTGCTTATGTCTTCCTCTGAGGAATTCCAGAAGTATATTGCCATCAGTTAGATGACCCATCTGTGAACCATGCATTCTCCAAACCTGGGGTCCAGTCAGGCCCCATATGCCATGGATATCTCTTTCGGGGCGGAGGTGATCATTGGTGGGAGTGCACTTGAATGGTCCATCTCTGTGATTTCTCTTAAGAGTGCCGTTTGGGATGGGAAAGACACGGCCCCCTTTGCTTCTGACATGGATTCTCCCAGTTTGGATTGCAAATACCATCTCCAGGGGCAGTCTTGGCATCTAGACTTTCTGGCATGATGGTCTCTGCCTTGGCCTTCAGCCAGGGTAAGAGGGTGTCACAGTTTCTTTTAAGGTTCTGGTGGACTGAGAGCATAGTCTTATACTTCTGGAATTTCTGAGTTAGTACGTAGGTGGGAATTTTACCCACCTATGTTTTAAGACTCTAGAAGTTATTCTCTACTTTCCTTAAAATCAGTGCACACATTCTGGCTAACAAGTCTACTTATTGTAAGTGACTAGACATGAAATCTCTATTTAGAATTTGACTTAAAGTTAAAAAGCAGGCTTCTTCTCTAGAACAGAGAGCAGGAAGCTAGTTCCAAAAAACCTAAGAGGAGGTAAAAGGCACTCCTAATTCCCAGAAGAATTCCTCCTGCCAGAGACCCAAATTAAATTACCTGAGGAATTCTTAGCACCTGTCCATGGGTGGTATTGTGACATTCCAAGAAATTCCTAGCACCTGCCCATGGGGTTACTGTGACCTTCCCAGGGAACAGGCTTTTGGCCTGAACTGGAAAGAAACACCAAGGCCTGACAATTCCCATATTTTTCTTATTTCTCTTAAATAAAGCCATGTCCTTATCCCAAAACATGTTACTTTGAATCCATCTTTTCCAAACTGAGACATGTTCTACCGGATTGTTCGGATAAGGACGCGGCAGCCGACCATCTTCTGGGCATAAGGTCTTGGGTGGCAGAGCGATGCGGGCCACGGCTGCTCTTCGCTCTGTCTAGTGAGATGTGGGAGAACCGGGGGTGGCTGAGGGAAAGCGTGGTTCTGAGTTGTTGAATGTCTGACCCGAGTGTGAGGAGATGGCCTCCCTGCTGACCACTCTGAGTGTTGGCCACGGATAATGACCCTGCTCGTGCAGGCGGGAGTCGTCAGATGCAAGAGAAACCTGAGGCAGGGAAGCCAAATGAGTGCTCCGGCCCTGGGATGCGTGCGGCAGGTGGGCCAATGTCCCCGGCCCTGGGATGCGTGCGGCAGGTCGGCCAATGTCCCCGGCCCTGGGATGCGTGCGGCAGGTGGGCCAATGTCCCCGGCCCTGGGATGCGTGCGGCAGGTCGGCCAATGCCCCCGGCCCTGGGATGCGTGCGGCAGGTGGGCCAATGCCCCCGGCCCTGGGATGCGTGCGGCAGGTCGGCCAATGCCCCCGGCCCTGGGATGCGTGCGGCAAGGCTGGGGCTGCTGGCTTTGGTACCTCTCCTCCCTGCAGGCAGTGCTGCCTGGAAGTGTCACCTCCTGGCTGTGGACCTCCAGGACTCCTGCTGCGCGGCCCTGTCTCTGACCAGCAGAGTCTGATGCTTCTGTCAAGACTCACTGGTGCAAGACCAAGCATCTTGGAGGCTTGGGGTGTGGGCTGTGACTCTGAAGACTGCCCCAGCTTCCCCGTGTCTGACCTGGCCCTTCATAACCTCTATGGCTGGCCACAAGGTCACCAGGCACTGACGTTTTCTCTCTTCCCTGCGTCACATCTCTTCTAATGGAAGACCCCTGACCTCCTTCAACAGACTTGGTATCTCTCATTCACGTCTCCCTCCAGGATTGTTCCTGATGCCACTGAAAGTCATGTGAGCCCTCGTTTGCTCACCTTGTTGCACGCTGCCGGGTGGCTGTTAAAACTAACCAGAATAGCAGCTCAGTAGAGGGGCTCATGCCTCTCCTGCCACTGCGTGTGAGCATCTCTTGGTGGTTTCCACGCCGACACATGTAAAGCGCAGGCTTCACACAGCTGGCTCCTGTCCTATCTACGCCGCCAGGCAGCCTGTCCTCACGGCAGTCACACGCAGTCTCCATCTCCTGATACTGCTGGGCATGAAGCAAGGCCGGGGCTCTCTGGGCGCATGGCCAACGGCCACAGAAGGGCGTGTAAGGAGCAGGGAACACTCATCTCCTGACCCCCGCACCAGTCACCTTGCAGAGACTCAGGTAGCCCCCTAGAAAGAGCACGTGAGTACCTGGGGGTGACTTCAGGGCAGAGGGGACAGTGACAGGCCGTGGCCTCCCACAGAGAGGGCGACCGAAGTGAGCAAGCAGGGAGGGAGGGTGAACCGTGCCCACCCCAGGCTCCGCCCGCTCCAAGGTAGCTGCCTCCCCAGGGCGCCGGCCCTCCCCAGGGCGCCGGCCCACCCCAGGGCTCCTCGGACAGGGTGCTGCAGAGGAAATCTGAAGGAACCTCCAGGTTCTTCCTCCCACCACACACCACAAGCCGGTGGACTGGGGTCTGGAGGGTAGACCGCTCACAGAGGCCGAGGGCTTCCGCAGGGGATAGACAGTAGGGTGGGCCACAGGGGCCTCGGCTGACAGTTGCCCACGTGGACTGCTCCTGGAGGTCTCCGCAGACTGGCCTCTGGGGTTCCGTCTCTCCGTCTCTGCTCCTGGGCGGGTCCATCAGCTGTGAGCTGAGGCCTTCAGGAGCCTGCTGGTGCCTCTCTGCACGCTGGGGGGGGTGGGGGGGCACTCCTGCCCCTTGGGCCATGGATGTTCCCCAGAAGCGCATTTTCCTTTGCCTTCTAAAGAGCTCTCACTCACGTATAGATCTGTCCTCTGGCTTGAAATGCTTTCAGTACGTGTGCTGGGTCTCATGCGCGCGGCCCCCTCCGCCCCGAAGCCTGCAGACAGCCACGTCTTCTTCCATGCAGCCTCTTAATTTAACGATCGTATCTGCTCCTCTTTCTGTTGCGTCGCAACAATACAGACCAATTACATTCCGCATGTTTGTAGTGAGGCTTGGCTTGCAGCTGTGAATTGTTTGGGTTACTTCTTATCCTATCTCACCTTTTCATATTTTATTAATTTTCTATTTAAGATATTCAATTTATTCTTTTGCTTTGATAACTTAGACTTCAAAATTATGTAGTGGCTTTTTTTCCCCAAAAGATGTAATTCAGGCTTATCTATTTAAAACTCAGTAAATTAATTGGGCAAGCTCTCTTAGAGATTAAAAATAAATATGATTTAAAGATATTTTTAGGAAATGTGAAGTTTTAGACTTTATAATATTTAAAGACTTTGGATGAGTTTGGAGGGACAGTTTTCAGATGCGCTTATGACGACTTGTCAGTTTTTGGGGTAAGAGGCATCCAGCGGTTTACAAGCAGAAGTTTGGAGGCCGCTTACTTGACGTGGTGACATTTTGGTATGAGCCAGCCTCCATCCTTGTCTATTCCAGGAGAAAGAGAAGCTGCGAGAGGTGTCATTCAGTCTTCAAATGGGACGTTTTCTCTTTTGTCTTGTTCTGAAACAGGCTTGTGCCGCGTGGCACAGGCTCCTGCCTCGGCCTCCTGGACGCCGTGGTCGCCGGCCTGCCCCACGGTGCTGGCTCTTGCGATGTTTGAATGACAGCCTGTCTCATAAACTGAGCTCACTGTGTCTACTATGTATTTCTTTCTAGGTCTCAGCCTTTCAAGGTGTGTGTGCAATCTGGTAACTCTTAGAAAATTATGATTTTCTTACAATTTTACATATCTCATAACTTCTCATAATTATATATCTACTCTTAGGCTGTGAGCACAGCCATTGTTTAGTGGAAGCTAATGGAATAGGTGGACAGACTGCACGGATGGGCAGATGTCCAGGCGACAGTTGAGTGGGCAGGTGGGTTGTTGTTGGACAGGGCAGGTGCATACAAGATGGACGGCTGAGGAGGTGGAAGGTGGGTGGATGGGTGGGGAATGGACGGATGGTACAAGGTTTGATGACTGGAGTATGGAGCCTGACTTCATGATGAAATTCATGGCTCGTAACATTCAGGCTTATGCTTTGGCAAGAGCAGGCGTCCCCGTGCGTGACCTTGCGTAGTGTGTCGTGAGGCCGCGGCTGTCTGCACCCCTGAACAGCCCAGGGACTCTCCGTGGTGTGTGTCTCTTGCATGGAAAGCAGAGTGAGCTGGGTGCGGCTCAAGATCCAGGCACGGATACTCAACGGGGACAGAAAGGGAGAAAGACAATGGAGGCTGACCGGTCCCCACTGCCATCTCGTTGTCACGGGGGTGCTTGTGAGGCACAGTGCCCCGGATATGCCGGCCAGGCTGGCAGCATGTCTTCCCTGTGCCCACCACACCAACACGCAGCTGTGACGTGAGGGCGCTCCGTGCAGTCTGCCCAAGACTCAGGCAGGTGCCTACGGGGAATCCAAAGTGCACCCACCCCTCTGCAGCGGAGCCCTCCCGGCCTGCGTCCCCACTGGCAGCGGCTCCACCTTCCTCCTGGGAATCGCGCCCATTCGTCTTGGGGGCGTCGCACCGTAGGGAAGGGCAGCAAGAATGCTGGGACCGCAGAGGCTCGGGACCCGAAGTCTCAACGCCAGCAAAGAGGAGGAAGCCCGGCAGGCGCTGGAATCACTTCGCCTGAGAAGGTGGCAAGTTCCACAGCTGGGGAGCCCACGGCTTCTGGAGACCACACCTAGGCCAAGCAGAACTCGACACATGCCTGGCTTGGGCATGTGCCATGTGAGCGCCACCCTTGAGGCTCATCCTCTGCACCGTCTCTGCCTGCTTCTTCCTCGGGGGCCTCTCCGTCTCTCAGACCGTACGTGTGCCGGTCCCCGCAGCTGGCGCTCCTGCCTCGCCCCGTTCCCTGGTTCACACCAGCAGCCGAATCCATGGGGCTGAGTGGTGTGACCAGAGCACGAGTCACAGCCTGATGCTTCTTTCTGCTCGTGGGGAGGAGGGCGCGGGGGCCCCGTGGGGGGGAGGGCGCGGGGGGGCGCCGTGGGGAGGAGGGCGTGGGGGGGCGCCATGGGGAGCATAGCCTTGTGCTCTCTTAAGGAGGCTGGACTTCGTTGTTGTAGGAAGCGTATGCTTCCACATGCCTCCTTATTTGTGCAGAATGAGACCCATGGGGAGGGGGTCTGTGCAGGTGGGTTTGCATTTGGAATGTGCTCTGCGGTGAGTGTCCCTGCAGAGTGTCTCCAGGGATAGTGTGGCTCTGATGTTAGCATCAAAAATGCACGGCTCATTCCGAAGCCGAGATCAGCATGTAAAGAAGGAGAGAGGCCCCCACCACGGACCTCAGGGGCTTCAGGGCTGAGCGTGTCTACACACCAGCATGGAAGGGGCATGGGGACCCCACACTCATCACTGGGTCCCACGTGCATCTGTTCAGGGTGCACTTTAGGGAATGCCAGCCCTGGGTTCCAAACTGAACTCTGCCAATGCCACTTTGGTAAGACCTGCAAGAGATGCTGAAACGTTAACCCAGCCGGCCACGACGAGAAGTCCCCCGAGAAGGCAGAAGGCGCAGCTGCCCGCAGAGGACAGTCAGAGAGCTGCCAGGCACCAAGACCGTCCTCGCTTGCAGGAGACTGACAGGGGAGTGGGACGCACATGAGGCTCCTCTGGGGAAGCCCACCCCCGGCTGTCTTCCTGTCACTGTGTGGCGGAGGCCCCAGGACACTGAAGTGATACGAGTTTGCAACTGGAACTCGTCCAAGGGCTCTACGACCCACGTGTGAAGGCAGAGGCACCGGGTGCACCTGTCCTGCTCTGGGCTGTGAGCGAGACTGGTGTTGAGCACACGCTTTTCTGCTTGGACCACACAGATCCACGGCGGAGCCCTCGGCACTGAGGGACAGATGCGACAGACACACAGGCGTGGTCCCCGTGGCTAGATCCATGGGGTGGGCCCCCTGGCCCCTGGCCCTGGGCAGGGTGTGCGCGGCTCTGAGCTGTGTCTGTCCATATGCCGCGGTCTCTGTCACCCGGCTGGACCGTGTCTGCAGCATGCCGCGGTGTCTGTCACCGGCTGGACCGTGTCTATGGCATGCCGCGGTGTCTGTCACCGGCTGGACCGTGTCTGTGGCATGCCGCGGGTCTGTCACCCGCCTTTACTCCAGCGGGTCTGTTGGGCTGATGAGCACAGGGTGAAGCCGTCTCTGTCGCCTGTGCCCCAAGGCTTTTCTGCTGCCACAGACTTCTGGCTTGAACGGTACCGTTATCACGGCAATGTCACCACACTCACCACTGGCACGGCATTTTGACATGGCTGACTTAGGGAGAAGGGGGCTTATGTGGCTTGTTTCCCGAGGGGACGACTCCATTGTGGTGGGAATCTCGTAGCGAAGGCGTGGCTGGAGGCAGAAGCAGGAGATGGTTCAGGTCCCACAACCATCAGGAGGCAGAGAGAGCGAGAGAGCGAGAGGGAGCGGGGCGGGGCCACCAAACCTCAGACCGGCCCTGTGACAGGCCCTCCTGCGGCAAGGTTCTGCCTCTCAGAGGTACCACGACCTTCCAAACATTAACACCAGCAAAACATTCACACCCATGAGCCTGGCGAGGGGGAAAGGGGGGAATGGGAGGAGCTCGCATTCAAACCATGACACGCACCAAATGCATTATCCACACTTGTGTCATCAAATTGAAAACCGCAGAGGAGCATGGAGCCCAGGGCCCCCACGGTGAGTTGCTGGACTGCCGGCCCCTCACGGCTTGGTTGCTTCAGGTTACTCGAATGCCTTGGGCAGCTTTTCCACTTGTCCCCGTGGGGCGGTTGAGTGTCTCGAATCTCTGGTTAGCTGTTTACAGCCTAGATATCTGCGCTTGGGTCTGTGATCTACGCGTCCCCTTCCCTTCCTCTGCCCTGAGTTGCGGCCACAGAACAACCTGCTGATCTCCGTCTCACAGGACGCCGGGGGTCTGTGCGCCATGCTTTCTACTCTGTCCTTCGCGCCGTCATGGCTTCTGGTCTCCACCCTCACATCCTTCTTTCAGGCCCGAGGCGAAGTCCAATCTCAGCTCTCTGGCTTCCCCTTCCTCCTTCCCAGTGTTTGCATCGGTGTCCCTGACGCGTTCGTCGGGTGCTCCCTCCCCCAGAGCGGACACCGCCCCAACTTGTCCACACTCGGCCTCTCTCTCCTCTCTGGGGGTCACAGCCACATTTTGGCTTCTTCCCATGCAAGCCAGCTTATCCCGTGCCTGGCCTCATGCATGCAGGGGCTGGTCTGTGCCCCTTCACAGAGTGCCCAGCCGTAGTCCTGTGCCATCTTTCGAGTCTCTCTGGCTTTTGTACTTCATGAGCCCATGCTCCATTGGTGGCCCTTTCTCTGAAGACATAGCCTTGTGCATCTCCAGGGGTCTCCCCCAGCTCTCCGACAATGGGTGGGGGGCTCCCCATTGCCCCTCCATCCCATCTGTCTCTGCTACCCTGGACCTGGCATTCTGTATGACATGGCCACCCACAGTGACCTGTGCACAGGCTCTGGGAGCCCTGACTTAGCCACCATGCCTTCACGGCCTCTGACCTCTGACCTCTGATCTCTGACCTCTGAGCTTGTGGGACTGTCCTGTTGTCCGCCTCTCCGTGAGCCGTCCAGACGATCTGTTTGCCTTTCATGCTACAGCCTTTCTGTGCAGATGAGGGGGTAGCTCCTTGCCGTCATGCGGGCCTGCTGACAAGATGCCGTCTCTGTCCAGATGTTACTGGCGAGACCCCGACCTCTCTCCTGATTGGCCAGTTCACCCCTTCTCCGTCCAGCTAAACTCAGGAAAGCCACCTGTTGGGACCCTCATGCCCTCGGGATGCGTCAACTCCTGGTTCTCTCTGCTCTGTGTCCCTAGACACGCTCCTGCGGAATCTGCTGGAGGACCTGCAGGCTGAGGAGGGGCGCCTAGGTCCCCTGGAGCTGGGGGACATGGCGCACGCGGTCGCCAGTGCCACACGAATTGAAGGCCCAGAGGCCCAGGACAGCGGCGGGAGAGGGACCGAGGGACAGCCCCACGAGCAGGCAGATGGCGCAGAAGCCGTGCTCCAAGGTGACCCCTGTTCCCCGGGTCTTTCAACTGGTGGCATGGGAAAGGGCGGGTCGTGGGAAGGAGAGGGGCTTGTGGGGAGGAAGCCTGGGGAAGGCAGGGGGCCGCAGGCAGGAAAGGAGCCGTATGGAGGGTGGGCCACCGAGAGCCGAGACGGGGCTCAGCAGGTCGTGAGGCCTCTTTCTGCTGGGAAGATGGATTTGTATTCATGATTCTTGTCTGTTGGAATGTCTGCCTCGAAAAGCTTTCTTAGCACTAAGCCTCCACAGCAACTGTGTTGAACGGTAATTGTTCTTTTGGAGAAGGCTTGACTTCTGCGTGCTGAGCCTCAGAGTAGGACGCCTGGCAGCGAGGCGCGGGTCTCTGCGGATCTCCTCAGTGCATACTGCCAGCTTTTGAGCAACAGAGAGAAAAGTGTTTCTTGACTGTCTGCATCTACCCTGGGGGTTGCCAGAGGGCGGACAGCACTGCCCTGTCGCCCTCACAAGAGCATTGGGGCCCTGGGCCAGCAGGCAGGCGGGTGGGCAGCTGCGTGGGGCTCTGAGCTGTGAACCTGGTGACGTCCACACAGTAGGTGTGCGGAGCTTGCTGAAAACCAGATGGACACACAATCCTCTACTCAGAGCGCAGAGGCACACGGGAGTGTCCTCTGGGGCCTGACGACTGTATTCCGAGGCAGCACCCGCCCTGGATCCTCCCGGGCGGGCATCTGTTTACAGAGAAGCTTTGGCCTTGGGGGAGGGAGCCCACACCCGGGGCGGCAGCTTCACGGTGAAGAGGTTTTCGTTAGACGCGTCTGTCCATCTTGGTAACTGTTGGCTGTGGCCAGGTGCAGGGTCGGCTGTACTGCGGCTATGTCTGAGCCTGGCAGGGGAAGCAGCCCCTCCGCCCCCACCCCTGGCCATGCCTGAGCCTGGCAGGGGAAGCCTTCCTTCCCCAGGAGGCTGCTTCGTGCTGTGGATGGAAGAGGGCTGCCCTTGGTAGCCCTGTGGTAGCTATGCCGTCACACCCATCTGTGCAGGAGGCTCTGGGAGGTCACCTTGTGTGACATCAGGGTGACAGTCCTCTCCCTTGCAGATCACGGACTGGCAGAGGAGGACGGCGTGGTGCAGGAGGAGGTAAGACGGTGTGAGTCAATGTGGTCATTGGTCACCGCCAGTGTGGTCACCATCAATGTGGCCCTGTCATGTGGTCACCATCAATGTGGCCCTGTCATGTGGTCACCATCAGTGTGGCCCTGTCATGTGGTCACCATCAATGTGGCTCTGTGTTCACTGTCATGTGGCCTTGTGTTCACTGTCATGAGGTCCTGTGTTCATTGTCATGTGGCCCTGTGTTCACTGTCATGTGGTCACCATCAGTGTGGCCCTGTGTTCACTGTCATGTGGTCACCATCAATGTGGCCCTGTCATGTGGTCACCATCAATGTGGCCCTGTCATGTGGTCACCATCAATGTGGTCCTGTCATGTAGTCACCATCAATGTGGCCCTGTCATGTGGTCACCATCAATGTGGCCCTGTCATGTGGTCACCATCAGTGTGGCCCTGTGTTCACTGTCATGTAGTCACCATCAATGTGGCCCTGTGTTCACTGTCATGTGGTCACCATCAGTGTGGCCCTGTGTTCACTGTCATGTGGTCACCATCAGTGTGGCCCTGTGTTCACTGTCATGTGGTCACCATCAATGTGGCCCTGTGTTCACTGTCATGTGGTCACCATCAGTGTGGCCCTGTGTTCACTGTCATGTGGTCACCATCAGTGTGGTCCTGTGTTCACTGTCATGTGGTCACCATCAATGTGGCCCTGTGTTCACTGTCATGTGGTCACCAACAGTGTGGTCCTGTGTTCACTGTCATGTGGTCACCATCAGTGTGGTCCTGTGTTCACTGTCATGTAGTCACCATCAGTGTGGCCCCGTGTTCACTGTCATGTGGTCACCATCAATGTGGTCCTGTGTTCACTGTCATGTGGTCACCAACAGTGTGGCCCTGTGTTCACTGTCATGTGGTCACCATCAATGTGGCCCCGTGTTCACTGTCATGTGGTCACCATCAATGTGGCCTTGTGTTCACTGTCATGTGGTCACCATCAATGTGGCCCTGTGTTCACTGTCATGTGGTCACCATCAATGTGGCCCTGTGTTCACTGTCACATGGTCATTGTGGTCAATGTGTGGTCAATGTTCACCCTCAATATGGTCATGTGGTCACCGTCAGTGTGATCATGTGGTCATGTGGTCACCATCAGTGTGGTCAAGCCACACCATTGTGTCCATTTATGAGCAAGTTTCTCCCTAGGAGAGTGTGAGTGATCCTTGCCACCCCCAAATTGAGAAAGTTACAGACCGCATGCAGGGTGACGCCCACCTAGACAGTGTTGTCTTCAGACTGCTCGATGATCATTAGAGACAGGAAAAACACACGACTTCAATAACCCCCTCTCGAGAACTCCTTGGGGTTCCACACACAGTCTCTGAGGCTTGTAGAGGAGCAGGTGTGAGCCACTGCCTCCTGCTCCTTCCTGGGCCCAGCCCGCTGAATGTGGTGCACGTGGTGCCACCGGCCACCTCGAGCTGCCCGTGGAGCTCACCGGCAACCCCCAGCTGCACCTGGAGCTCACCGGCCACCCCCAGCTGCACCTGGAGCTCACCGGCCACCCCCAGCTGCACCTGGAGCTCACCGGCCACCTCGAGCTGCACCTGGAGCTCACTGATACCTTGAGCGAACATCTTCATCAAATTACTTTTTTACTTACATACCAAATAGAAAAGGTTGGGAGTTTCAGTCAAAGGGGAGGGTTGACCTTCCTCATGCTGTCTAACTATACTCTCACGCTACCCCCTACAACCCCCACACTGCCCTCATACTCTCCCCCTCTCACACTGTCCCTAAGTCCTCTGTCCTCATTTCCTAAGTGAATGTGCCTTGGCGAAGCAAGTTGTAAAAGAAGTCCAATTCCCCAGTGTCTGTGCAGAACACATTAGATGTAATTGGATGGTTAAGTTTCCCCCGTGGAAACGACATGAATTCTTGCCGATCCATGAACCAGGAAGGTGTCCTGGGAAGACTCTGTCCTTGCTCGGTGGAGATGGTACCTGTGACATCAGTTAGACCCAGTTCCACAAATCCAGGCGTGGCAATCATACTTCTGTGATCTTCTGCCCAACTTCCAACCTGCATGGGGCCTGAGGCTACAAAACAGGTGGGAGCGGGGCAGGGAATCATGAAATGACAGGTTTGATGGAGCGCAGGAGGCTGGATCCCAGACCAGCTCCCACTGCCACAAGAGGGTGGGTGCCCAAGGAACCTGGTGCCCCAAGGGGTGTGGTCAGGGGGGTGGAGCATCACTCGTTCCAGACCAGAGACTCCTCCTGTGTGTGCTTGCATGTGTGTGTGCTTGCATGTGTGTGTGCTTGCATGTGCGTATAAATGTAGTGTGTGTGTGTACATGTGTATAGTTTCGTAGAGATCATCTCACGGTGATTTCCTCTTTCTTAGGCTAGCCGTCTGGGCCATCAGCTTGGGGACCTTCTGAAGGACCAGGGGTCTCCGCTCTTGCCTGAAGCTCCACTTCTGGAAAAATCCTCCAGAGCAGAAACCAAAAAGTCAGAGCAATTGCAGGAGGCCTGGTCTTCGGAAGAGGAGCCCGCGGGGGTGGAGCATGTGAGGAGCCGAACGTACTACAAAGACCTGCTGGAGAAGCCGAGCTCTGGGTCCTGGGCCCACGGGCTTAGGGACAAACTCCAAAACCGGGCTCCAGGGACATGGCAGGAGGAGCAGAGACTCGGGGCAGGTCAAGGACCACCCAGTGCAGGTCTGCAGCTGGAAGTCCAGCCCTCGGATGAGGAGCAGCAGGGCTACATCGTGACAGGGACTGAGTAAGTGGACGCCCTACCTTGTGCCTCCTGAGGCCCAGGAGGGGCGTGCTGCTGTGGGGTGCAGACCGGAGGGGCGTGCTGCTGTGTGGGGTGCAGACAGGAGGGGCGTGCTGCTGTGGGGGTGCAGACGGGGGGGCGTGCTGCTGTGTGGGGTATAGGGGGGCGTGCTGCTGTGTGGGGTGCAGACAGGAGGGGCATGCTGCTGTGTGGGGTAGAGGGGGGCGTGCTGCTGTGTGGGGTAGAGGGGGGCGTGCTGTTGTGAGGGTGCAGACAGGAGGGGCGTGCTGCTGTGGGGGTGCAGACAGGAGGGGGCGTGCTGCTGTGGGGGTGCAGACAGGAGGGGCATGCTGCTGTGGGGGTGCAGACAGGAGGGGCGTGCTGCTGTGGGGGTGCAGACAGGAGGGGCGTGCTGCTGTGTGGGGTAGAGGGGGGCGTGCTGCCGTGTGGGGTAGAGGGGGGCGTGCTGCCGTGTGGGGTGGGGGGGCGTGCTCCTGTGTGGGGTGGGGGGTGTGCTGCTGTGGGGGGCGTGCTGCTGTGGGGTGCAGTCAGGAGGGACATGCTGCTGTGGGGTGCAGACAGGAGGGGCATGCTGCTGTGTGGAGTGGGGGGGCGTGCTCCTGTGTGGGGTGGGGGGCGTGCTGCTGTGGGGGGCGTGCTGCTGTGGGGGGCGTGCTGCTGTGGGGTGCAGACAGGAGGGACATGCTGCTGTGTAGGGTAGAGGGGGGCGTGCTGCTGTGTGGGGTAGAGGGGGGCATGCTGCTGTGGGGGTGCAGACAGGAGGGGCATGCTGCTGTGTGGGGTGGGGGGCGTGCTGCTGTGGGGGGCGTGCTGCTGTGGGGTGCAGTCAGGAGGGGGCATACTGCTATGGGAGGGCGTGCTGCCGTGGGGTCCCTGTGAGGTGCTGAGGGGTCTGCCGTTCCCGCCAGGAACATGCACCTGGGATCTAAGCCCTGCTCCAGGCCAGCGCTTTGAAGTGACCACACCAAGCCCGGCGAAGTCCCCCTCAGACAGGGTCCCCCTCAGACAGGGTCCCCCTCAGACAGGGTCCCCCTCAGACAGGGTCCCCCTCAGACAGGGTCTCCCTTATGGTCAGGACAAGAGCCCCAAGGCCAGGCGGCTGCCTCCTGGGTGAGCCACACGGGGACAGGGACAGCACATGCAGGCAGGACGTGGTGTCCCTACAGCTAAGCGCTGTGCTGTGGTCTCGCCCGTTCAAGCTCCAGGCGGGTTCAGCTCGGCTAGGTTCTCATCGAGCTGTCCAGGGAGCGAACGGTGCTCACCACCCCGAGGGGCGTCGTGCCCGCGGCAGCCGAGGCTGCTGCTTTCCCCACTGCCACTGAGCCTGTGGGTACAAGGAACCCCGGCGCAGCGCCTGCGCTCGCTGTTCCTGGCGCTGGGGTCTGACGTTTCACGCGGCTCGCGAGCAGCTGGCATCTCCTCGTGCAGTGGAGGCTGCTTCGGAGGGAAGCCCGTGCTGGCTGGGCACGCGTGTGCGCAGACCCAGGGCACATTGTTGGGCGCTCGTCCTTCCCTGAGGAGCCCGCGGCTCTCCCGCCACGTGCCCTGGAGGGAGCTCAAGGCAGACACCGTCTCCCCTGAGATGTGGGTCCTCAGCAGCTGCCAGAGACACTAAATGTCGCCTGGCGCAGCGACGGGGAGTTATTCTGAGCTCCAACAAAAACTGCTAGCAAAGCCACATGAAGACGTGCGGCTGTTTCCAGAAGAGCCGCAGCAGCTGCTCCTTGAAGTTCCGGATTCTCCGCGTCCTTCCGCTCACGCCCTCGCTCTGTGTCTCTCACCCACGCAGCACACATCACTCTGCCCGTCTCTGTCGTGTCCCCGGTGGGCGCTGGGTGTCCGCCTCCTGCCACGCACAGGGCAGGTCTATGGGAAAGCTCTGCGCTCAGGGGGGCCCTGCGAGACCCTGCCATACAAATGCCCAGCAACCCGTCACTCACCGACTCCGACACGCCTGTGTGTCGGTTCCCTTCCCTGGTTACCACGGACTCCTGGGTGCGGTGTGAGGTGCATGTGGTGTGGTTCCTGTGCTATGTACATGTGATGTGTGCGGTGTGTGTGTGCTGTGTATATGTGCGTGGGTGCTATGTGTGTGTGGTGTGTGTGCCATGTATGTGGTGTGTGTGTGCACTGTATATGTGTGGTATATATGTGCTGTGCATGTGTGGTGTGTGTGTGCACTGTATATGTGTGGTATATATGTGCTGTGCATATGTGGTGTGGTTCCTGTGTGCTATGTACATGTGATGTGTGTGGTGTGTGTGTGCTGTGTACATGTGGTGCGTATGTGTGTGCACTGTATATGTGGATGTATGTGCTGTGCATATGTGGTGTGGTTCCTGTGTGCTATGTACATGTGATATATGTAGTGCGCTGTGTATGTGTGGTGTGGTTCCTGCGATGTGCGTGTTGTGTTTGTGTGCTATGTATATGTAATATATGTGTGTATGCTATGTATGTGTGGTGTGTGTGCATGTGCTGTGTACATGTGGCACATGTGCGCTGTATGTGTGTGGTGTCTGTGCCATATATGTGGTGTGTGTGTGTGTATGTGTTGTGTGTGTATGGTATGTATGTGCTATGTATGTGTGGTGTGTGTGCATGTGCTGTGTACATGTGGCACATGTGCGCTGTATGTGTGTGGTGTCTGTGCCATATATGTGGTGTGTGTGTGTGTATGTGTTGTGTGTGTGTGGTGTGTATGTGCTATGTATGTGTGGTGTGTGTGCATGTGCTGTGTACATGTGGCACATGTGCGCTGTATGTGTGTGGTGTCTGTGCCATATATGTGGTGTGTGTGTGTGTATGTGTTGTGTGTGTGGTGTGTATGTTCTGTGTATGTGTGGTATGGCTCCTGTGTTTTATGAATATGAAACGTGTATAGTACGTGTCTGTGTGCTGTGTATGTGTGGTGTGGTTCCTGCAATGTGCGTGTTGTGTTTGTGTGCTATGTATATGTATGTATGCTGTGTATGTGGGGGGGTGCTACATATGTGTGGTGTGTGTATATTACATATGTGTGGTTTGTGTGTTACATATGTGTGGTGTGTGATGCGTATGTGTGGTGTGTGTGCTATGTGTATGCTATTTATGCATGGTATATGTGTGCTGTGCGTGGATGTCATGTGCTGTGGATGCTATGTATGTGTGCTACATGTGTGCTGTGTGTGGTGCTATGTATATATAGTATGTGTGGTATATGTGTTATATCGTGTGCTGTGTATTGTATAATGTGCCATGTATACACAGTAAAGTTTATGTTTTGTGTGTGTTAAGTGAAACACTGTGTGCTGTGTACACGTGTGGTATATTGTATATGTAGTATGTGATGTGGTTTGTGTATGTTATGTGGGGATTATGTTCTCTGTGTGTCACACATTTTGTGTCGGGTACGTTGGGTGTGTACACATGATCGTCCCTGAGAACAGCTCTCCACGCCCTCTGTTGCCTTTGGCCCTAGACTCTGCGCCAGCCGCCCACCTACAAAGGCCAGCTGAGGCACGGCCCGCCATTGACAACACGTCCGTCCTCAGAGGGGGCCTGCTCGCCACGCCTTGAACAGGACCATTGCGCCAGCTCTCTTCCTCTGCTGCGGCTGCTGTGCAGAGACACACAGAGCCTTTAATGCTGGGTTCTCCTTTGCTTGGCGCTAACTCTGCACGCGCCCCGGCTGTGTCTCAGAGGCCAGTCGGGACGCTCGTCTCCCACGCACCGTGGCCACAGTAGCACCCTGCTCCCTCTTCCCAGCTCCCACCCTGGCTCCTTGGAGGAGCACAGAACACACCTTTGATTCTTTTCACGTCTTTTGAAACTAAGTGGTTGCTCCAGAGGGAAGGGCGGAGGCCATGCACCCCCAGGTTGGCGTTGGCCTGTGGGGGGGAGTTGCAGACGGGCTCCGGTGTAAGCTGAGGAGCGAGTCACCGCCCTGGGAGGAGGCAGCCGCCTGTGTCCCGTTCCACGCAGCCCCCTGCGCCCTCTCCACATGGCCCCCTGCACCTCTCCACATAGACATGCACCCCTCTCCACACACCTCCTGAGCCTCTTTCCTGCAGGCTGCGCCCCTCTCCACGCCCCCTGCCCCTGTCCACGCAGCCACTTGCGTCCCTTTCCCCGCTCCCTGCCCCTGTCCATGCAGCCACCTGCTCCCCTCTCCACGTGGCCCCCTGCCCCTGTCCACGCAGCCACCTGCTCCCCTGTCCACGTGGCCCCCTGCCCCTGTCCACGTAGCCACATGTGCCTCTCTCCACGTGGCCCCCTGCCCCTGTCCATGTAGGCACATGTGCCTCTCTCCACGTGGCCCCCTGCCCCTGTCCATGCAGCCACCTGTGCCCCTCTCCAAGTGGCCCCCTGCCCCTGTTCACACAGCCACCTGCTCCCCTGTCCATGTGGCCCCCTGCCCCTGTCCACGCAGCCACATGTGCCCCTCTCCACGTGGCCCCCTGCCCCTGTCCACGCAGACACATGCACCTGGAAGGCCGCAGAGCCACACACTTGAAAGGAAAACTCACAAGCAGAGTTGTGCCCAGGGGACCGAGTGGGCCAGAGCGGACCAGCGGGTGACATTTGGAAACGGGGAGTGGAATGCGAGGTGCTGCCACCCAGGAAGCTGCAGCGACGCTGGTCAGTGCTGTCTCTGTGCCACCTTTGCCCTCCGCAGCCCTGTACGGGCAGAGATGCTGTGTCGGGACAGAGCCCCGGCAGCTGGGCGGCGGCAGGCCCCTGGAGAGGTGGTCTCTGCTGGAGAGAATGTGGTGCCCACGGACAGCCTGGAATGAACACGTGTCACCAGCCGTCAGGGCACCACAGAGGACCTGGATGGTGACCCTCTAGCACCTCTGCGTTCTGGAGGAGGAAGAATGACTGCAGTGAGTCTCCTTGGGACAGCACATCCCACGGGCTGTGTGACTCAGGGGGCCTTGCAGGAGGCGCGGGGGCTCTCCTCACGTGCTGGCGAGATGTGAAAGTGTGGACAGTATCCGAAAGGTTGGCCAGGTCTGCCAAGCCCTCCGTGAACGAGCTTGCTGTGCGTCGAGTCCAAGGCGAGCTAGTGGGCGGGTGATGGGCACATGGCACGCTGTGCCCCGGACGGACCTGGAGCTCGAAGGGCTGAAAGGGATTGGATGGCTCTGCTTGATTGACAGGTGGCTGGACCCTCACCCCATGCCGAGGGCTGTAAGCCCACAAGCCAGGGAATGGAGTGTCTGGCAGCTCAGATAGAAGAGAAGAGGGGAATCCAAGTTTCTTGGGCACAGAAGTGGTGTGTGGGCTTGCATGCCTGTGTGGGCGAACACCAGGTCCTGGGCCAAGGACTGGCTGCTCCTGGACCAAGTGTGGCCGTCTTGACATATATGCACACACACACACAGATGCATAACACACCCCTGTAGATATTCACACACACACACCTGCATATATATGCACACACGCAATGCACACACACATCTGTATGTATGCATACACACAGGCACACACACACATGCACAGACACACCTGCATATATGTACACACGCAGGCACACACATGTACAGACACACACAGGTGCATAAAACATACCTGCTCTTGGACTAAGTGTGATCATTTCTTGACATATATGCACACACACACACACATACACACAGAGGCACACATGGACATACACATGGACACACACATGGACACACACACATGGACACACACACACATGGACACACACACACATGGACACACACAGGCACATTGGACACACACAGGCACATTGGACACACACATGGACACACAGGCACACACAGGCACATTGGACACACACATGGACACACACAGGCACATTGGACACACACAGGCACATTGGACACACACATGGACACACAGGCACACACAGGCACACACGGGCACACACAGGCACACACGGGCACACACGGGCACACACGGGCACACACGGGCACACATAGACACACAGGCACACATAGACACACAGGCACACACGGGCACACACAGACACACACAGGCACACACAGGCACACACAGACACACACAGGCACACACAGACACACAGGCACACACGGGCACACACAGGCACACACGGGCACACACAGACACACACGGGCACACACGGGCACACACAGGCACACACAGGCACACACAGACACACACAGACACACACAGGCACACACAGACACACACAGACACACAGACACACAGGCACACACAGGCACACACAGACACACACAGGCACACACAGACACACACAGGCACACATAGACACACACAGACACATACATGGACACACACAGGCACACACAGACACACACAGACACACAGGCACACACGGGCACACACAGACACACACGGGCACACACAGACACACACAGGCACACACAGGCACACATAGACACATACAGACACACACAGGCACACACGGGCACACACAGGCACATACGGGCACACACGGGCACACAGGCACACATTGGACACACACAAGCACACACAAGCACACATTGGACACACCCAAGCACACACAGGCACACACGGACACACACAGGCACACATGGGCACACACAGACACACACAGGCACACACAGGCACACACAGGCACACATGGACACACCCAAGCACACACAGACACACACAAGCACACATAGACACACTCACTGGTGCCAGAGCTCTGGCTGAGCCCGAGGCCTGTGCCCACCCACTCATAGCCACTCTGGAAGGGCTCAGCACGCCTGCAGGGTTCTGAGGACCCAGTGGGGAGTCTTGGGTGCCCCCAGGAGACCCACATGGTTCCTGAGTGTCTGCTCCATGCACACCTCATCAGATGGCACCAAGGTGTGAGGCCCACATCTCGCCTGGCAAATGCACAGGCCTGCAGGGTCATGTCTGTCTGTGCCAATTGCGAGGGCCACACCGGGGCCTGACAGGAGTATTCCATGTGTGTCTTTGAGTTGACTTCCAAGAGAGGCCAAGGCCTGTGGTCGGCTGGCTGCCATTTGCAGCTTGGCTCCAGGCCCACCCTCCACACGGTGCTGAGTGTGAGGTCTGATGTTAGTTGTGATTTAAGAGCTCTGAAAACTCTTTTCAGCCTGTCTGTCCACCAACTTCATTCCGTGCTTCGTGTGCCATGTGCCGTGTGTGCCACGTGCCACGTGTGCTGCGTGTGCCGTGTGTGTGCTGTGTGTGTTATGTGCCGTGTGCTGTGTGTGCCGTGTGTGCTGCGTGTGCCGTGTGTGTGCTGTGTGTGTTAGGTGCCGTGTGCTGTGTGTGCCGTGTGTGCTGTGTGTGCTGTGTGCTGTGTGTGCCGTGTGTACCGTGTGTGCTGTGTACTGTGTGCTGTGTGTGCTGTGTGTGCTGTGTACTGTGTGCTGTGTGTATGCTGTGTGCTGTGTGCTGTGTGTGTGCTGTGTGTGTGCTGTGTACCGTGTGCTGTGTGTATGGTGTGTACTGTGTGCTGTGTGTGCTGTGTGTGCTGTGTGTGCTGTGTGTGCTGTGTGTATGCTGTGTGCCGTGTGTGCTGCGTGTGCCGTGTGTGTGCTGTGTGTATGTGCCGTGTGTGCCGTGTGTGCTGTGTGTGTGCTGTGTGCTGTGCTGTGTGTGTGCTGTGCTGTGTGTGCTGTGTGTGCTGTGTGTGCTGTGTGCTGTGTGTGTGCTGTGTGTGTGCTGTGTACTGTGTATGCTGTGTACTGTGTGCTGTGTGTGTGCTGTGTGCTGTGTGTGTGCTGTGTATGCTGTGTACTGTGTGCTGTGTGTGTGCTGTGTGCTGTGTACTGTGTGCTGTGTGTGTGCTGTGTGCTGTGTATGCTGTGTACTGTGTGCTGTGTGTGTGCTGTGTGTGCTGTGTACTGTGTGCTGTGTGTGTGCTGTGTGCTGTGTACTGTGTGCTGTGTGTGCTGTGTACTGTGTGCTGTGTGTGCTGTGTGTGTGCTGTGTGTGTGCTGTGTATGCTGTGTACTGTGTGCTGTGTGTGCTGTGTACTGTGTGCTGTGTGTGCTGTGTACTGTGTGCTGTGTACTGTGTGCTGTGTGTGCTGTGTGTGTGCTGTGTGTGTGCTGTGTGTGCTGTGTGCTGTGTACTGTGTGCTGTGTGTGCTGTGTGTGTGCTGTGTGTGCTGTGTGCTGTGTGCTGTGTGTGTGCTGTGTGTGCTGTGTGCTGTGTGTGCTGTGTGTGCTGTGTGTGCTGTGTGTGTGCTGTGTGTGTGCTGTGTGTGCTGTGCTGTGCTGTGCTGTGTGTGCTGTGTGCTGTGTGCTGTGCTGTGTGTGTGCTGTGTGTGCTGTGTGTGCTGTGTGTGCTGTGTGTGCTGTGTGTGTGCTGTGTGTGCGCTGTGTGTGCTGTGCTGTGTGTGCTGTGTGTGCTGTGTGTGTGCTGTGTGTGCTGTGTACTGTGTGCTGTGTGTGTGCTGTGTGTGTGCTGTGTGTGCTGTGTATGCTGTGTACTGTGTGCTGTGTGTGTGCTGTGTGTGCTGTGTGTGCTGTGTGTGTGCTGTGTGTGTGCTGTGTGTGTGCTGTGTGCTGTGTGCTGTGTGTGCTGTGTATGCTGTGTACTGTGTGCTGTGTGCTGTGTGTGTGCCGTGTATGCTGTGTGCTGTGTGTGCTGTGTGCTGTGTGCTGTGTACTGTGTACTGTGTGCTGTGTGCTGTGTATGCTGTGTGCTGTGTGCTGTGTGTGCTGTGTGCTGTGTGCTGTGTGTGCTGTGTGCTGTGTGTGCTGTGTGTGCTGTGTGCTGTGTGCTGTGTGTGCTGTGTGTGCTGTGTGCTGTGTATGCTGTGTGCTGTGTGCTGTGTGTGCTGTGTGTGCTGTGTGCTGTGTGCTGTGTGTGCTGTGTACTGTGTGCTGTGTGTGCCGTGTATGCTGTGTGCTGTGTGCTGTGTGTGCTGTGTGCTGTGTGCTGTGTATGCTGTGTACTGTGTACTGTGTGCTGTGTGCTGTGTGCTGTGTGTGCTGTGTGCTGTGTGTGCTGTGTGTGCTGTGTGCTGTGTGTGCTGTGTACTGTGTGCTGTTTGTGTGCTGTGTGTGCTGTGTATGCTGTGTACTGTGTGCTGTGTGCTGTGTGTGTGCCGTGTATGCTGTGTGCTGTGTGTACTGTGTGCTGTGTGTGTGCCGTGTATGCTGTGTGTACTGTGTACTGTGTGTGTGCTGTGTGCCGTGTGAACACTCTGCGCTCTCTGCTTCAGCTGGTCCTGGAGGCTCACGTCCCAGGGGCCATTCTGCAGCATGCAAAGATGAGTGTAGATGCAGCATGTGATATGGGTGGATCCTGATAACACTGTCTGCAGAGGGGTTTCCCGTAAACCTGCATGCGCACCGTGCGTATATGCAGACACACATGCATGCATATAGACATGCATGCATATAGACACGCACTCGGCTGAGCTGGGCGTGGGTCCTGCAGTCCTCTGTTCCACTGTGCAAGGCTGAGGAGCCCTCAGGCATCTTCTTAGCCCAGCTCCGCAGTACATCCAACCGCACTTGTGGGATCTCTATTGCAGGAAGCAGTACAGACATGAAAGGTACACAGTCCTGGTCCAAATGTTTGAAAGCAAACTCGTGTCACAGCCCTGTGTGCACGCGGCACGGCCAGGGCCCCCTCAGTCCCTGACTGCAGCGCGAGCCCCACCTCTGCGCCAGCCCTTGAAAGCACAGGCTCTTTCCTCATGCGACACTGACCTGGGCAGCTCGGGGGTCCTCACGTGTTCCCCAGGTCAAGTCAGGTAGCTGGTTGGCCAGGGCAGAGAGCACGGGACAGATTCCCAGCCGCTCCTGGACTGCGTTCTCGCCTCAGACACCATGGCTGGGACCACTCGGAGCGTCCCACTGAGACCTCGTTATGAGCAGCTTCCAGACCTCCAGAGGCTCGTGCTGCGGGGAGAAGGAAAAGCGGGGCCACGCTCCGTGCCGTTCCCGAGGAAGCAGAGGGCTGAGGCGGAGAAGAGCCGCGCAGGGGGCAAGGGCAGCCCAGGGCCTGGCAGCAGGAGCAGATGGCAGAAGCAGCCTGCAAGCTGTGAGGAGAGGGCTGCTCTCCCAGAGCCACGTGGGGGGAGGACTGTGCTTTTTAGAAAGTGTAGTTTTAGCAGATGGCATCTGTGTGTGTGTTGGGAGAACTCTGTTTGTTTATATGTGCTGTGAGCTCCATTGTGTTCATAGCTGTGTGCGTGATAATGTGCGTCTGCATGTGTGTACATGCTTGCCTGTGTGACCTGTGTACACATGTGAGATGGTCAAGAGACCAAAAGATCTGGGGGCAGAGCTGCGTGAGGTTGCATCTGAGGTGGTCATGGGCTGGGGTCGAGGGCTGGGGTCAAGGGCTGGGGTCAAGGGCTGGGGTCATGGGCTGGGGTCAAGGGTTGGGGTCAAGGGTTGGGGTCAAGGGCTGGGGTCAAGGGCTGGGGTCATGGGTTGGGGTCAAGGGCTGGGGTCAAGGGCTGGGGTCAAGGGCTGGAGTCATGGGCTGGGGTCATGGTCTGGGGTCATGGGCTGGGGTCAAGGGCTGGGGTCATGGGCTGGGATCGAGGGCTGGGGTCAAGGGCTGGGGTCATGGTATGGGGTCAAGGGCTGGGGTCAAGGGTTGGGGTCAAGGGTTGGGGTCAAGGGCTGGGGTCAAGGGCTGGGGTCATGGGTTGGGGTCATGGGTTGGGGTCAAGGGCTGGGGTCAAGGGCTGGGGTCAAGGGCTGGGGTCATGGGCTGGGGTCATGGGCTGGGGTCGAGGGCTGGGGTCGAGGGCTGGGGTCATGGGTTGGGGTCAAGGGCTGGGGTCAAGGGATGGGGTCATGGGCTGGGGTCGAGGGCTGGGGTCGAGGGCTGGGGTCGAGGGCTGGGGTCATGGGTTGGGGTCAAGGGCTGGGGTCAAGGGCTGGGGTCCTGAATGAAATGACAAAGGGAAAAGCAAGCTGGGTACCGGCATTGATCTCTCTGCTTCCTGACTGTGGACGCCATGGGTCCAGCTGCCTCCCACTCCTGGTGCCTGCCGTCCCCGCCGTGATGCGATGTGCACACAGGCACAGTAACCCTTTCCTTCCTTGCATCTGATATTTTATCATAGCAACTTGAAACGTTCCTTCCTTGCATCCGGTATTTTATCATAGAGAATTGAAAAGTAGCTCACATACCACCCCTCTGAGTCCTAACTTCTGGTGAGCATAGAAAGAAGTAGTGGGGGCACCACAGGTGGGCAAACACACAGCAGGTGGGTGAGGACCAGTCTTGACTGTAGATGTGATGTCTGGTGGGCAGGAGTGGCGGGTGCTGTTTCCCATCTGACCTCACCTGGGCCCCCAGAGATGGTGACTCTATGCCAAAGGGGCGGGGAGCCGGGGGGGGGGAGCCAGGGGAGAGCCGGGGGGACGGGGAGCTGTGGGGGCGGGGAGCCAGGGGGGCGGGGAGCTGTGGGGGCGGGGAGCCGGGGGGGGAGCTGTGGGGGCGGGGAGCCGGGGGGGGGAGCTGTGGGGGCGGGGAGCCGGGGGGGGGAGCTGTGGGGGCGGGGAGCCGGGGGGGGAGCTGTGGGGGCGGGGAGCTGTGGGGGCGGGGAGCCTTGGACACAGGAGCCGGGAGTGTGGGGAGATGCTGTGCTGGCTCTGAGAGGTCAGGGCCCATAGCAGGCAGGTCCGTGGTCAGCCTGCAGTGCTGGCCTCCTCCTGACCTCCTGTGACTTCTGTCTTGGAAGCTCTCAGATGTGGTGCCCTCGAAGCACCCACTTCTCTGGCTTCTTGCTGACAGTGAGGCCGGGTGACTGGTGAGGTGGAGAGCCCCTGGCCCCTCAGGAGGCGGAGGCAGGCGCACGGCATGGATCCAGGGTCAGAGCCAGCCTGGGAAAAACAGGACGACCTCCCCTCAGTCCACAGCGGTGGGCGATGACGCTCACACACAGCTGTGCTAGGGGCCTCGCGAGACGACGTGCGCCTTGGTGCCGCAGCTGTCAGGGAGCCTCCTGGAGGCTCCTGCTGCTCCCGACGTGTCTGAGCCCATCCTGAAGTCACCTCCACCGTTTGTAGACGCGTCGTGTCACTCTGTGGCTCCTCAGTCGTGCAGTGCTCACTTCTGCTTCACTGTCGGCCCATGTGCTCGCTGTAGATGACGCAGGCTGTGGGAGAGCCCCGTGCAGTCCGTGCTCGCACTAGAGTTTACATGTGGTGGTGTGCACGGGGGTGGAAACCCACATTTTATATTCGTGTGAGAGTACACTGTGTATTTCCAATTCATGTGTTGGTGTCGGCGTGTGGTTTGCGTGGGAGTCTACGTGCTGTGTTAATGTTGGCGTGCACGCATGGGGTGTGTCTGTTTGGGGAAATCCAAAGTCTACATTTGTGTCAGAGTGCACGTATGATGCGTCCACATGCTGTGCTGTGTTCACCGTGGGGGTCCCGTGGCAGGGTGCTTTGGACCTGTGGCTCTGGGTTTGCCCGGCTGCTCCTTTGGTGGACCTAAGCCATCGCCTGGCTCGGGATGGCTGAGTGTTAGTATTAAGGTTTCAGAGCACGCTGCCCTCTTTGTCCCTGATGTGCACTAGAGCCCCCACCTTCGTCTCTGAAACCCGTCCTGCGGCTCAGCGTGTGGGTGGGAGCAGGAGTCCTCAGGGTTCTGCCGGCATTGAGTGGTGCGCCCCCCTGCCATGGGGCTGACAGCTGTGGAGGCGAAGCCAGGGGCAGCTTGTTCCACCCCGCACCACGTGCTACGCATGGCTGGTATGGTCAGGGGTACCCTGAGCAGGCCAGGGCCTCCGTGGGCCAGTGGCCCCCATCTTCAAGGCTGTGGTAACAAACCTCGCTGAGAATGGTACTGATCACTGTGACCAGTGGGCATTTGTGCGCCAGCAGAGAGGTGTGGGGTTGGGCTGCTCAGACAAAGCCACTCTACACCCCGTTTTAACAGCTTTGGTGGAAAACAAACTAGACATGACATTCATGCAACTGGAGCAAATGCAGACTGAGTCAGTGCACATGACCGTGGGCTTTGGAGAGAGACCATTTTAAAAAAGACAGAGCCTCCGTGAGCCCCTACGGCCTCCGTGAGCCTCCGTGAGCCTCTACGGCCTCTGTGAGCCTCCGTGAGCCCCTACGGCCTCCGTGAGCCTCTATAGCCTCTGTGGTCCTGGGGTGGAGATGGTCAGGGTGGACATGGTCAGGGTGGACACGGTCAGGGTGGGGAGGGTCAGGGTGGACACGGTCAGGGTGGACATGGTCAGGGTGGGGAGGGTCAGGGTGGACACGGTCAGGGTGGACACGGTCAGGGTGGACACGGTCAGGGTGGGGAGGGTCAGGGTGGGGAGGGTCAGGGTGGACATGGTCAGGGTGGACATGGTCAGGGTGGGGAGGGACAGGGTGAGGAGGGTCAGGGTGAGGAGGGTCAGGGTGGACATGGTCAGGGTGGGGAGGGTCAGGGTGGACATGGTCAGGGTGGGGAGGGTCAGGGTGGACATGGTCAGGGTGAGGAGGGTCAGGGTGGACACGGTCAAGGTGGACACGGTCAGGGTGAGGAGGGTCAGGGTGGGGAGGGTCCGGGTGGGGAGGGTCAGGGTGGACACGGTCAGGGTGGACATGGTCAGGGTGAGGAGGGTCCGGGTGGGGAGGGTCCGGGTGGGGAGGGTTAGGGTGGACACGGTCAGGGTGGGGAGGGTCCGGGTGGGGAGGGTCAGGGTGGACATGGTCAGGGTGGACATGGTCCGGGTGGGGAGGGTCAGGGTGGACATGGTCAGGGTGGACATGGTCAGGGTGGACATGGTCAGGGTGGACACGGTCAGGGTGGACACGGTCAGGGTGGACACGGTCAGGGTGGACATGGTCAGGGTGGGGAGGGTCAGGGTGGGGAGGGTCAGGGTGGACATGGTCAGGGTGGACACGGTCAGGGTGGACACGGTCAGGGTGGACACGGTCAGGGTGGACACGGTCAGGGTGGACACGGTCAGGGTGAGGAGGGTCAGGGTGGACATGGTCAGGGTGGGGAGGGTCAGGGTGAGGAGGGTCAGGGTGGACATGGTCAGGATGGACATGGTCAGGGTGGACACGGTCAGGGTGGGGAGGGTCAGGGTGGACACGGTCAGGGTGAGGAGGGTCAGGGTGAGGAGGGTCAGGGTGGACATGGTCAGGGTGGACATGGTCAGGGTGGACATGGTCAGGGTGAGGAGGGTCAGGGTGAGGAGGGTCAGGGTGAGGAGGGTCAGGGTGGACATGGTCAGGGTGGGGAGGGTCAGGGTGAGGAGGGTCAGGGTGGACATGGTCAGGGTGGACATGGTCAGGGTGGGGAGGGTCAGGGTGGGGAGGGTCAGGGTGGACATGGTCAGGGTGGGGAGGGTCAGGGTGGACATGGTCAAGGTGGACACGGTCAGGGTGGGGAGGGTCAGGGTGGACATGGTCAGGGTGGACACGGTCAGGGTGGGGAGGGTCAGGGTGGACATGGTCAGGGTGGACATGGTCAGGGTGGGGAGGGTCAGGGTGGACATGGTCAGGGTGGACATGGTCAGGGTGGACATGGTCAGGGTGGGGAGGGTCAGGGTGGACATGGTCAGGGTGGGGAGGGTCAGGGTGGACATGGTCAATGTGGACACGGTCAGGGTGGGGAGGGTCAGGGTGGACATGGTCAGGGTGGACATGGTCAGGGTGGGGAGGGTCAGGGTGGACATGGTCAGGGTGGACATGGTCAGGGTGAGGAGGGTCAGGGTGGACATGGTCAGGGTGGACATGGTCAGGGTGAGGAGGGTCAGGGTGGACATGGTCAAGGTGGACACGGTCAGGGTGGACACGGTCAGGGTGGACACGGTCAGGATGGACACGGTCAAGGTGGAGATGGCTGGGGGTGGCGCTGGCCAGGGGTGGAGATGACTCTTCACCGGCCAGCAGAGGGAGGAGCCGGGCTGCTGGGTGTGAGGTGTCACTGAAAAATGGGGTACCAAGGGTCATGTCGGCCCCACCTGCAGGTCCCAGCACAGGTGGCATTGCCATGCCTCCACATGTCCGGCTGTGCATGATGGCAGGTGTGTGCCCGAGCGCACATCATGCCTCTCGAAGGAATGCCGGGCAAGTCCTCTCGCTGTGCAGAGGGGGTGTGCTTGGGACGTGTCCTGGCATGTGCAGTGCGTGTGCTCGTGACGTGTCCTGGCATGTGCAGTGCGTGTGCTCGTGACGTGTCCTGGCATGTGCAGAGTATGTGCATGCTTGGGACGTGTCCTGGCATGTGCAGAGTATGTGAGATGCGCGTGCTGGTGCGTGTGGAGGTGCGCGTGCTGGTGCGTGTGGAGGTGCGCGTGCTGGTGCGTGTGGAGATGCGCGTGCTGGTGCGTGTGGAGATGCGCGTGCTGGTGCGTGTAGAGATGCGCGTGCTGGTGCGTGTAGAGGTGCGCGTGCTGGTGCGTGTGGAGATGCGCGTGCTGGTGCGTGTAGAGGTGCGCGTGCTGGTGCGTGTAGAGGTGCGCGTGCTGGTGCGTGTGGGGGTGCGCGTGCTGGTGCGTGTAGAGATGCGCGTGCTGGTGCGTGTGGGGGTGCGCGTGCTGGTGCGTGTAGAGATGCGCGTCCTGGTGCGGGGATGCGCGTGCTGGTGCGTGTGGGGATGCGCGTGCTGGTGCGTGTAGAGGTGCGCGTGCTGGTGCGTGTAGAGATGCGTGTGCGTGACTAGGAGGAATGTGGGCCTGCCTGGGGAGCCACATAGGCCCCAGAACCCTGGCCTGGGGAGGGCCATGTGACACGATCACCCTTTCATTTCCAAGGCAGGGCTCTCAGACGGGGTCAGAGTCCCTTGGCCCGGGGCCTTTGTTTGCTTTCTTGCTGTTAAATCCACCACTGGGCTGCAAGCCTCACGATGCTGATGTTGGCTTTGCCAGACAGGAGCCTGTCTCTGCGATTGTGAAGGAGGCAGGTGTGGTTCCCAATGGCCTTCTGCAGTGTCCCGGCTCATTCCTCTCCTCCCTGTCCTCCCTCCACTTCCCACCAGATCCTCTGTTCTCACAGCCACTGCATGACACAGGATACTGTGGTCTCTGTGGCCTTGTGGACTGATGGGCCCTGGGTCTTGTCACAGGCTCCTCAGTGGGTGGAGTGGCCCTGGCTTTGCTGCGCCAGCATGTCCCCTTCATGGTAGCTGTCCCTGACTCGTCCCTCTGCATCTCGGTGCAGTGGCTGCACCAGCAAGCAGTGTGCCCAGTCCAAGCTCCTCTGAACATGTCCCCCGACCCCCGAATAGCCCTTGCTTCTCTGCATCCCCGCTGGTAGAATCCGCAGCTCACTCCAGCCCCTCCCCATCTGGAGATGGGCTGTGGTCAGCCTGTCCCCTCTCCCGTGTCGTGGAACCCCCTCACCTGGATTCATCCTTCCTCGTGTCTCTGGAGCAGCCTGACATGCTGGCATCCGCCTCACCACGCTCTTCCGCCACACCCCGGGGTCACTTCTTGCTTCCATGGATACTAGGTTCCCACCTGGACCTTGAAGGGACCCCACAGCTTCAGCTGCCGTCTCTCAACTCTGGGCCTGGTGGCCAGACTTGCAGCTCATGGGTCTGTGGGCCGCTCAGCATCTGTCTTGTTCTTCCAGTGGCCACTGCACCTCCACGTCCGTAGCCAACCAGCGGATCCGCTGCACATGATTCCAGGCCCCTCCGAGAAGCCCCGTGACACCCAGTCACCCCATCTGTGCAGACCCTCTGTGCTCGCCTTCCCCTCTGACCACCCCTCAGCTGCCCTTCTCACTGTCCCTGCCAGGCTGCCCAGCTCAATGGCCTTGCTGGAGAGGCCACTCCTAACCCTTTGAGACAGTTCCTCTGTCCCTTTCCCACCTTGCTCCATCTCCCCGACTCTTCTTGCAGGGGACTTGGACTTGGGCTTCCAAAAAACCTACCCGTCTAGGTGGCTCGGGAAACAGCGTTTGTTGTGTTCTCCTGGGCTGCAGGTCGGAAGGCCCAGGTAGAGGTGTGGTCAGGGCTCCTTCCTAGGCTGAGGATGCTTTGCCCCTGCCCGCTCACCAGCCTGTGGAGGCCTCAGGCAGAGGGTGGCGCTGGTGGCCTCTCTACATATGTCTCGTGTCTCCTGACAATCATCGTAACTATTAAATATGCAGGATCCTGTTTCCCAGTCGCAAGACTTGGAGGTTGGGACCTCGACTATTGGATTTGTTGAGGAGACAGGAGTGGTTTCTTGGTTGATGTCTCTGTAGAGTGTTTCCTTGGGAGTCCTGGGAAGGCAGAGCCAGACTCCCTTCTGCTCCGGCTGCCCGGTGAGTGGGCAGCGAGGCTCTGCAGGCGAGCGCCTTTCTGTTCTACAGAGTGAATTTAGACTTCTCTGAAGTGGCACTAACAGGATTTCACAGGCGGCTGGAGATGTCTGAAAGGGAATCCTGCATTCTTCCCCATAGCACCCCACGCTCCCCACGATGGCCTGTCAGCAGGCTGCAGCTCCGTGGACTCTTGGGACACGCGCTGCTGCCCCTTTTAGGTGCCCTGCGGGTGCTTCTGCCCCTACGCACCCCACCATTTGGGCCTGTTCCCGCAGTGTTTAAATACCCTTCACCAGCATTATAATTCACTTTAGAAATGAGTCCGTAAAATAGCTATTTCCTTTGCACACTGGATACCACTCTGCAATCTGATTTTCGCCTCTGCTCCTACTCCCTCCCTGCCTCCCCTCTCCAGCCCCTCCTCCCGCCCTCTTTATTATGTTTTTATTGAAAGCTGAGATGAGCCCATTACACCTCCTAACAATTCCATTTGCACCGTATTGTCTGTCTGATTGCTGGAAAATGCAGGTGATTCATCATACCCAGGGAAGCACCTGATCCCCGCAGCCAGCCCAGGCATGTCCAGAGCAGCGCACCCCAGAGCAGCGCACCCCAGAGCAGTGCACCGCGGAGCAGAGATGTGCTCCCCTGTCCTAGAACAGGGGTGTATCAGGGAGCAGTGGGTGTCTAGAGCAGTGTGCATGTCGGGGAGCAGCCGCACCTGCAAGAGTAGAAGTGAGCTTCGAACCGCAGACTCCATCCCCCTAAGCAAGTCACATCAGGGAGAAGAAACCCCACCCCAAAATAGGACACGCATCGGGGAGCAGCAAGACCCCAGAGCAGGGTGCATGTTGAAGAGCAATGGGCCCCAGGACGTAGCACTGTTGGGGAGCAGCCGGAGACCACGAACCCTTGATCTCCCCTGGGAGTCAACGCTCTGCTTGGTAACGCTGCCCTTCCTCTCCCCACAGCCCCCTGAGCCCGGAGAAGGGAAGGCAGGTGATGGAGGAGGTTGCCCACCTCTTGCGGGTGCCCTCCGGCATCTTCGCAGATGTGGGGTAAGTGCTGGGTGTCAGCTGAGCTGCTGGCTTGGGCTGGCTTCACACTGCGCTGGGCTCGGAAGTTGGTGAGAGAGAACGAGTACGCACCTCGGGTTCCTGTTAATTATGTCAGAGAGGAGTTGTTTAGAAGACAAATGAAAGGAGAAGTCCTCTGGGTTTTGAGAAGTTATTTAAATACAGCTGAACCCTGTGTTTAATTATCAGATGGATGATTTCCTGGCAGGGTGTGGCAGAGGCTGATGATCCGGGGCCACTACACCTGGCTTCTCCAGGCTCTGGAGCAACCAGATTGCCTCACACACTGGGAGAGAGCCCTTGGGAATGTCACATGGGTTTTGTGCACTGAGGGAGAGCGGGCTTCGGGGGTGACCACAGCCCGGACATGACCCCTTGGTGAGAACTGTACCCAGAGAACCCATGAACGCGAAGTGTGCTCACACTGGAGAAGGAGGGGCTGTGTGAGTGAAGGCCTGCCAGGAAGGTACCTAGTGTGAGCAGGGTGCTGGGTGCAGGGGAGCAGGCTGTGGGGGATGAGGTCTAGGAACTGAAGGAAATTGTGCCTGAGCCCCTCATGTGCATATGATCCCTTGCAATGTGCACACTGAGCCCGTCATGTGCACACTGAGCCCCTGTAATGTACACACTGAGCCCGTCATGTGCACACTGATCTCGTCAGGTGCACACTGATCCCGTCATGTGCACACTGAGCCCCTGTAATGTACACACTGAGCCCGTCATGTGCACACTGATCTCGTCAGGTGCACACTGATCCCGTCATGTGCACACTGAGCCCCTGTAATGTACACACTGAGCCCGTCATGTGCACACTGAGCCCCTGTAATGTACACACTGAGCCCGTCATGTGCACACTGAGCCCGTCATGTACACACTGATCCCGTCATGTGCACACTGATCCCGTCATGTGCACACTGAGCCCGTCATGTGCACACTGATCCCGTCATGTACACACTGATCCCGTCATGTGCACACTGAGCCCGTCATGTGCACACTGAGCCCGTCATGTGCACACTGAGCCCGTCATGTGCACACTGAGCCCGTCATGTGCACACTGATCCCGTCATGTGCACACTGAGCCCGTCAGGTGCACACTGAGCCCGTCATGTGCACAGTAATCCACCCACACTCCATGGCTGCAGGTCTCAGGGGCCTGTTACATGCTTAATGAGTGACTGGTTATCCTGTACAGCCTGGAATCTGACCGCTTACAGAGGTTTTGGGGAGAGCCTGAGGGTGCGCTGGAGAATATCTAAGATGAGTCCTCCTCCTGCTCTAGTGTCAGAAGCTTCTAGAAGGCACCACCCAGAGGTGCTGTCTGTGTTGTGGGATGCTCGTTGCCCGGCGTGTGGACATGCTCACCGTGAAGACGGTGTCCGTACATGGGGTCACTTGTGCCTGGCAGCATCATGCAGGCATGCACAGCAGAGCCAGAAGCCATCCGGTCTCTGGGTACCCGGTGACAGGCCAGGAAGACTGACGCTATGAGCAGCCGAGGAGGAGGCAGAGCTGTGGACACTGAGTGGAAAGAGGCCGAGGGCCTGGGGTTTGCCCAGCTAAGGACAGAGGCTGACGGTCCTGCTCCTGCCCAGAGGGAAGGTGGGGTCCCAGCACGTGGTTGCCCAAGTTCCTGCCACTCACCTGAGCATCAGGCCAAGTCCTTTGTGAACACAGCTGCAAGGTTTTCTTCCTGCTCTGAACTCTTGCTTTCCAGACTCCATACGGAGAAGGATCTGGAATCTCTCCCATAAAGAGTAGGAGTCCTGGGTCCCCTCTCACCGGCACACCCTCAGGCTTTTGTCCCTGATGGTGACCAGCACACCCTCAAGCTCTCGCCAGCGCACCCTCAGGCCTCGCCAGCACACCCTCAGGCTCTGTCATGGTTTGAAATGTGTCCCCCAGAGTCTCATGTGTTTGGCAAGGTCATGGCACCTTGAGAGGTGGAGCCTGGCAGGAGGAAGGCAGTCACGAGGGGTGGGCCTTGAGGTGGATGAGTCCCACCTTACCTCCAGGAGAAGTCTGCCTTTGCAGCAAGCAGTTTTTCAGCTCTCAGCTTCCAAGATGTCTGCAGTGACGTAGCCTCCTCCAGCTTTGGCCAACCAGCCATGCCGCCTCTGCTTTGAGAGACTGTCCCTTCCCTCTGGAACCATAAGCTGAATAAACCTCCCTTTCTCCTTTAAGTTGCTTGACTTTGAGTGCTCTCTCACAGCAATAGTTAAAAATAACCGTTACAGAAATTGGTATCAGGTAGTGGGGTATTGCTGTGAGATTAAGAACAGCTGGTACCACACTGTGAAGTTGTTTGTGAAGCCGAGAGAAGTTGTTGGCCAATGCTGGGATGTGGCTAGTGTGCTTTGGAACTGTTTGTTGGGAGAAATACAGAGAACTTTGGGACTTTGTGCTGGGAAAGGCTTTGCATCTAGATGATGGGCTAAATGGGCCTTTCTCATGAGAGCTCAGAGGAGAGCAATGCTGTGAGAGACGCAGACAGTGGAAGCCCAGCTTGTGATGGTCCAGAGGGGAACAGAGACTGTGTTTGCAACTGGACAAGTGACACATGGAGCTATGTGTTGGCAGAGAGTTTGGTGAAGTTTTGCCCTCGCCTTGAAAGCTTGCCTAAAATTAAACTGGAGTGCTTGGTGGAGGAAATTTTAAAGCAATGTAGTCTTGACAATGTGATATGGCTACTTTTTAGTTGTCTTCAGAGTTATGAAAAAGAGCAAAAAAAAATCAGACAGGAAGAAGCAAAAACTGTAAGATCTAATGATGAAAAATATAATGCCAAAAAAAGAGTTGAACCAGGAAGAAGCAGAGAACAAAATGGCTGTTGAAGAGATTAGCTCTCCATTTGTAAATCAAAGCCTGCTCTTAATTTGAATTATAGAAGAGGCCCTAGCTTGAGAGCAGGATCCTCAGAGAAGGCGCCCACCCATAAGAATGCAAATCCTTTCAGAAGCCATGAGCTAAAGGGTGGAGTTCCAAAGCAAGAGTTGGTTTCTCCTACAAAACAACTATCCAGGAGTGAAGAGATGGTCAGCATAGAGAAGTGAAATCAGCTGTGATTCAAGGGGGTCAGTCTTGGCAAAGTCGTCCATGTGGTTCTGGTTTTAGAGGCATCAGTGATGCAAGAGGGAGGAGATCACGGAGTCCTCCTCCAAGATTTCAAAAATTGGCAGAATCCAGGCATCATGAGGCAAGAAGCCTGCAGTTTAGAGGCTCAAGAAGGGCAGTTTGTGCTGTGGAGTTAAAGCTTGGTTTGCTGTTGAGAAGTAAAGATGTTAGAGATGCCGGAGGAGACAATGTGGGACACCTGCCAAGTAGGGCTGTATACCTGGGAGGAGTCAGCCCAAGAGAGCAATGTGTTCTACGGGCAGCTGCATTAGAGGGATGGAACCAAAGCCCTTTGGAACTCAGATGACTTCAAGGAGAGAGTTGCTTATTGGACTTGGAGCTACAAGATTTGAAATTTGTCCTGCTGGTTTTTGGGCGCGTTGTGGACCAATCTTTCCTGGATATGCCCCATTCCTTCCTTTTGGAATGGGGATGTTTACTCTGTGCCATTGTATGTTGGAAGTAGGTAACTTGTGTTTTGATTTTACAGGAGGCTCTAGACTTGGGACTTTTAGTCTGTGTTGGGACTACTGATGTAGTCTATGAAGACTTTTAAAGTTGGATTGAATATGGTTTGCATAATGAGATGGCAATGAGCCTGTGGGGGCCAGGGGTGGAGTATCGTGGTTTAAAATGTGTCCCCCAGAGTCTCATGTGTTTGGGAAGGTCATGGAACCTTGAGAGGTGGAGCCTTGCTGGAGGAAGGCGGTCACGAGGGGTGGGCCTTGAGGTGGATGAGTCCCACCTTACCTCCAGGAGAAGTCTGCCTTTCCTGAAAGCAGTCTGTAGCTCTCAGCTTCCAAGATGTCTGCAGTGACTTAGCTCTTCCAGCTTTGGCCAGCCAGCCATGCCGCCTCTGCTTTGAGAGACTGTCCCTTCCCTCTGGAACTGTAAGCTGAATAAACCTCCCTTTCTCCCTTAAGTTGCTTGACTCTGAGTGTCCTCTCACAGCAGTAGTAAAGAGTAACCATTACAGGCTCCCGCCAGCGCACCCTCAGGCTCTTGTCCCTGCCAGTGACTCCTGGACTCATCTTGGCTGTTTCCAACTCCGCAGCTGCCGAATCGCTCATGCTAAGTGCTGGTGTGATGGGTGCTCCCCCGGCAGGGCAGGTGCCGAGTGGCACACGTGATGGGTGCTCCCCCGGCAGGGCAGGCGCACGTGATGGGTGCTCCCCCGGCAGGGCAGGCACACGTGATGGGTGCTCCCCCGGCAGGGCAGGCGCACGTGATGGGTGCTCCCCCGGCAGGGCAGGTGCCGAGTGGCACACGTGATGGGTGCTCCCCGGCAGGGCAGGCGCCCAGCAGCTGAGCTCGTGCTAAAGGCCGGTGTGACTGGTGATTTGTCCAGCAGTACAGGTTCCAAGCTTACTCTTTCTCTGTAATCACATCACAGAACGTGGGGACCTCAGTGGACATAGCCAAGGCCCAGTCTGCTGAGGAGGAGTGGACGAGCCTCAGCTGCCTTGTGGACTGACAGTCGGGGTGCTGTGGAAGGCCCCCGGCAGTGGGTGGTAGCAACTGCTGAGTCTGGATTATTATGGACGCCTGTGAGTCGGCAGCTCTGCCCTTTGGAATGTGCACGTTGCCCCTGTGGTCCTCAGGCTCCCCTGGCCCAGCAGCAAGGGTGGGCACACACCTGCCAGGCCGACGTAGGCATCGTCTGGGCCTCAGGGGGTCTCTGGAGGATGGATTCGTGGTCAGCACTGGTTGACACCGCATCTAAGAGCTCATCCTCAGAACTAATCATCGTCCCGAAGTCGGAAAGAGGGGTACATGGGCTGGTGCTTGCCAACACCATCTGCATTTTTATGGAAGTACTAGTTATGCTTAATATGTTTTGTTAATGGTTATGTAGCTGTCAAATAAATTCCATTATTTCTTATTACACCATTAGAGACCATTAAAACGACATTAGCATGCTGATGTAATTATGCCCGCAGATATACAGCGACCGCAGTTATGATTTTATAGCTCATCTCGACTGCCCCAGGTCGGCTGATGGATGCTGCTTTGCCCTGTAGCGTGGCTCAGGTGGGCAGTGTGGTTAAGCAATGCCCAGCAAGGTGGTGCTGAGGGCTGGGGGCGGGAAGCTCTGCCCTGGCGGAGGAACCACCCTGAGCTTTGGACTCAGATCATCTGCTTGGTTTCCCGGAACCTCCCTGGGTCGGTCGGGTGCCATGGGTCGGTCGGGTGCCATGGGTCGGTCGGGTGCCATGGGTTGGTAGCGCGAGGTCGCGACCCAGCTCCCCACTCGCCCTGCAAGAAGCAGCTGAGTGTCACTGGTGGCTTCCCGGTGACGAGTGAGCGTTGCGGGTGCTCAGGGCAGACTGTGGTCAGCATGGCCCCTCGTCTCCTGCGCAGCACAGGGCGGGGAGATGCGTGCTGGGTCCTGTGCAGCTCTCGCACCCCGTCTCCTTGGGCCTGGCACCTACCCGCCACCCTTCCAGCCAGAGGCCGTCGGCAAAACTGTCAGGCTTTGGGAAATCACTTGAGTTTCCTGACTCTTCTCCCTGCTTGGCCCCTCCACCTCAGCAGATGCAGGTCCCTAAATAGGGATTAGAGGCGGGAGGGGAAGAGCCGGCCTCGCCCCCGGGCTGGTGCTCCTGGCTGTGTCTGTGGCCCAAAGTGACAGACCCCTGAGTAACGTGGTCTGTGCACCAGGGAATCTGCCTGGATAAATGGATGCTCCTGCAGCAACAGGACCCAGAGCCTGAGCATGACGTCACAGCTTGGATATGCGCAGCCCGCTGCCCCAGCGCACCTGTCAAGACTCCACCTGAGCAAGATGGGCACAAGTGGGCTAAGGACTACGAACCTTCTTCGCTCTCTCCTCAGTGCCCATCTGTGCCATGAAAGGTTGCAAGTCTCGCGTCCCTAGGGAGGGACACATTGGCTTCCCAGAAGGAGGGCAGGAGGATGAAACAGTGTGACGCTGCCTGGTCTCGTGTGACATGCTGGCAGTGACTTACTGGCGCGTCCTCTCCGCGTAAAGCCCACGCATTTCCATGCTGGCTGACACCCTCTCCTGTGTGAAGCGATCCTGTGATTCAAGAGGGAGGAAGAGGCCAGCCTGCCTTCTCGGGCCTCCCCGGGAGCGAGCAGCCCTTTCGGGAGCCCCGATGGGTTCACATTCTGCTGCCCCCAGCTTGATGGCACACAGCCCTTGGATGAGGGTCTCGTGCTGGTGCGTGGCCCTGTCACATGATCACTGAGGAAGACGGTGCACCTTTCTCTCCCAGCTGGGCATGTGTTGGCAAAATGCCCTCCAGAGTTTCAGGCTAAATGCCAATGTAAATCGTCTGATAAGTGCTGGAGCTGTGGGAGGTGCAGAGCCCAGAATGGCAGGTTCTTTAACGAATGGGGGAACCCCTTTCAATAGGGGCCCAGCCGTCTTGCCATGGAAGGCAGGTTCCTGTCCTCTGGAAGGTCAGCCCATGGGAAGACCAGTTACTCCCATGGGCGGCTTGATCACGGACCTCTCTCTCCTTGTTATGGGGGGCCAAGGGGGGTGCCGTGGTCCCCAGTGATGGCGCCTTACCATGAGACAAGTCTGCACCCTTTAGCATGACGCGGGCTCTGGGGGCAGAATCAGACCCACCTGCTCTGCTCTATCCTCGTTCCTAGAGCAGGGTCAGCTTAGCCCACACTGCAGCTCACAGCCTGCACTGGAACTCGGGCCTGCACTGGAGCTTGGGTCTGCATTGGAGCTCAAGGCCCGCAGCTCGCAGCCTGCACTGGAGCCCATGATCTGCATTGGAGCTCGGGTTTGCACTGGAGTTCAGGCCTGCACTGGAGCTCAGGCCTGCACTGGAGCTCAGGCCTGCACTGGAGCTCAGGCATGCACTGGAGCTCAGGCATGCACTGGAGCTCAGGCCTGCACTGGAGCTCAGGCATGCACTGGAGCTCAGGCATGCACTGGAGCTCAGGCCTGCACTGGAGCTCAAGGTCGCACTGGAGCTCGGGTCTGCACTGGAGCTCAGGCCTGCATTGGAGCTCAGGTCTGCATTGGAGCTCGAGGCCTGCACTGGAATTCACGACCTGCACCAGAGCTCAGGCCTGCACCGGAACTCATGGCCTGCACTGGAGCTCATGGTCTGTGCTGTAGCTCGTGGCCTGCACTAGAGCTCGTGGCCTGCGCTGGAATTCACAACCTGCATTGGAGCTCAAGGTCTACACTGAAGCTCATGCCTGCACTGGAGTTCAGGCCTGCACTGGAGCTCAGGCCTGCACTGGACCTTGAGGCCCGCAATTCACAGCCTACACTGGAGCTCATGATCTGCACTGGAGCTCAGGTCTGCACTGGAGCTCAGGTCTGCACTGGAGCTCAGGCATGCACTGGAGCTCAGGCCTGCACTGGAGCTCAGGCCTGCACTGGAGCTTGAGGCCCGCAATTCACAGTCTACACTGGAGCTCATGATCTGCACTGGAACTCAGGCCTGCACTGGAGCTCAGGCCTGCACTGGAGCTCAGGCTTGCACTGGAGCTCAGGTCTGCACTGGAGCTCACTTCTGCATGGAGCTCGCAGCCTGCATTGGAGCTCACGCCTGGCCCACGCTGGAACCTTGCATCTTGTTAAGTGAGTGGATGGTGAGGAGAATAAGAAGTTGTTCATTGGGACAATGAAGTCTCTGGATTTCAAGGTCCTGGGTTTGAATCTATATCTTTCAACCTGTCTCACATTCTTGGCAAGCTACTGAACCCGCAGAAGCCAGTGCATGCCTCCACGGACTAGAGAAGGCGATGCTTGTGTTGGATACGAGGAACCAACAACATTTTGATGCTGTGTCGATTTGACTGTCAGGAAGCAGATCCCCGGGACCTAAGCCTTCCCCAGCCTCGGCTGTTTTTACCAGTTACAGGAGCAGGCATGAATTCCCTCTCTGGAGCAGGCCTCGATTCCACCAGAGAGCAGGCGGTTGCCCCATAAAACTCTGCAAGCCAGAATTGCAGCTCAGAGAATCCATAGCTGGGTGAGACCATTGCTGCCTTTGCTCTCTCGGAAGCCTGCATAGCCTCTCGCAGCCGCTCACAGCCTCCTGTAGCTGCATGGACACTTGTCAGCAAGGAGGAAGTTTCCAGCTCAGTTCTCGTCTGATTTCTCTAAATCTTGCTTCCCCTTATCAAAAGTGTCTTATCATCTAATTCTGGTGGGTAACCAAGTGGACTGTCAAGAGCCTGCATTGTCTTGGTGGCTCGGGACCCCTGAGCAGCCTACAGAGGAATCCCATTCCTAGCTGTGCGGGCTTTTCCTGGCCACCCACTGCTTCTAGGATATACAATATCACATGCATTTACAATTATTTTAGTGAAAACTTTGTGGAGCAATGGATTTCTTGAAGCCCTCAGTTAAACGCATGTTCTCATGCCCAGCAATGGATGATGGATGGTTGGCATGTTTGTTTCACAAGCCTTAAATGATGTAGGAGAATATTCCAGAAAATCAGGAAAATATTCATATTAAAAATCCTACCTGCTACTTCTGTTCTTTGTTAGTATACTGCATGACCATAAAAAAATGTTAGCACGTGTAGAGTCACTGAGTGGAACAGTGTTAGGTTAATGGGGTGGGGAATCCTGAGTGATCCTGACAGTATGTAAGGCCCCATGCAGAGGTGTGTGAACAAAGAGAAACTAACACAGACTTAAGAATCATGAGTTTTTGTAAAGATCCTGGCAGGAGGACAGCCTTAGAGCAGAAGAAATAGCTCAAAGTCAGAGAGGATGGGGAGCAGAAAGAGTGGCCGTACCGGCACGGCCAAGGAGAGGGTCCAGGGGGTGCACAGCACAAAGGAGAAGAGGGCATGGGTTGGGGGCTGAGGGGTGGTGGTGAAAAAACAATGTTGAACTCTTGAGTGGGATTCTTGTGGTCTCCAGCCGTGCTGAGGAGTTGTGTGACAGTTGCCATGGAAGTAGCCAGTGAGAGGCTTTGTCTTGGGGTACAAAACTAAATATTCAGTTCTTAGGCCTTCACACGGGGCTGAGAGCTGCCGGACGATGTTTAGGCAGAGTCGAGGGTGAGGGCAGGCTTTGGAACAAGGCTGCCCGCACGCGCACGCACAGCCTGCTGGATTCGGCGAACAGTGTTAAATCAGTGCATTTTGCAGTCTTGGGGATGTAGCTTCTCATACAAGACCCGGTTCTAGGAGCCAAAATACAGCTTCACCTCACAAAATGCTCCACTTAAGGCATTTTCAGCTGTCACGCCTGCGCTGGTGTGGCAATGATGTTTCCTGGCTAAGGCAGGGTTTGCAGGTTCCTCCTTTGGCATTTCTTCCACTGTCCACAGCATCCCGTCTCATGGCACGTGAATTCAACAGTCAGTCGATGGTTCCCAGGGACCACCCTGTAGAAATGGCCTGTGTGCTGTCACATAGAGACAACCTTCCAGTGGAATGTGCCAGGCATGGACAGAACAGCCAAAGACCCTCTCAGGATTTCCTCTTAACACCCATCTAGAGGTAGCGCCCACGATCCTGAAGTCTCAGGCTCAGGGAAGAGTGGAAACGACCCCGCTCCTACCAGTCATGCCGGATGGCCCAATGGCTGCTGACTCCACGCCTCAGGGCAGTGCCAGCCTGCACGAAGCCACGCACAGCATCTCCGCTGGTACATGTGGCAGAGGAGGGGCTGATAGGGCTGTCAGCAGTGATCAAGGACGCTGGGGCACGGGGGAGTCCTGTAGCACAGGTGCCGTACTTGGTCATCAGAAGCATCTACCAAGCCACCCTGTGTGTGGGTCAGCCCGGGACCTCAGCTGCTTGTGAGGCAGGCAGATTCTGAACTTAAGGCAGAGGCAGGAGGATTCTGAGTTGAAGGCTAGCCCAAGCGATGTAGGAGAGTGTGTGTGTGTGTGTGTGTGTGTGTGTGTGTGTGTGTGCACAGAGAGACGGTTCATCTTTATGTGTATATGCATATCCAGACGGTATGATGTGCACACGAGTGTAACTGGTGTATTGTAATAAGCTGTGGCCACAGCAATGACGCTGTACTCCCCAGGGGCAGTATGTGGGGTGCTACATGCATGCAAAGATGGCATATGTGTGGGTGTGACTGGTGCATCAAGATAAGCTGCAGCCATTGAAGCGCAGCTCTTGTCCCCAGGGCTATGATCTCACCACTCAGAGACTGCATTGGACAGCGAAGCAGAGGCCAGCCGCGAGAAGCTGAGGTCAGCCCATGGGAAGTCAAGGTCAGCCGTGAGAAGCCGAGGTCAGCCCATGGGAAGTCAAGGTCAGCCGTGAGAAGCCAAGGTCAGGTCAGCTGTGAGAAGCCGAGGTCAGCCGCGAGAAGCCAAGGTCAGCCCATGGGAAGTCAAGGTCAGCCGTGAGAAGTCAAGGTCAGCCCATGGGAAGTCAAGGTCAGCCGTGAGAAGCCAAGGTCATCTGTGAGAAGCCAAGGTCAGCCGCGAGAAGCCGAGGTCAGCCCATGGGAAGCCAAGGTCAGCCGTGAGAAGCCAAGGTCATCTGTGAGAAGTCGAGGTCAGCCGTGAGAAGCCAAGGTCATCCGTGAGAAGTCGAGGTCAGGTCAGCCGTGAGAAGTCAAAGTCAGCCGCGAGAAGCCAAGGTCAGCCGTGAGAAGCCAAGGTCATCTGTGAGAAGCCGAGGTCATCTGCGAGAAGCCAAGGTTAGCCGCGAGAAGCCAAGGTCATCTGTGAGAAGCCAAGGTCAGCCGCTAGAAGCCGAGGTCAGCCCATGGGAAGCCAAGGTCAGCCGTGAGAAGCCAAGGTCAGCCGCGAAAAGCCAAGGTCAGCCTTCAAGGTCAGCTGTGAGAAGTCAAGGTCAGCCTTCAAGGTCAGCTGTGAGAAGCCAAGGTCAGCCTTCAAGGTCAGCTGTGAGAAGTCAAGGTCAGCCTTCAAGGTCAGCCTTCAAGGTCAGCCCTCCTCCACAGTGAAGGCCGCCTTGACCAACCACCCCCAGCACTTAAAAGCCCACAGAAACACCCTGCCCAGTATGCGTTCTTACCCTGCCTCGTGGTGGGCGGGCACGCAAGAAGCAAGTCAGCTTCCGCGCACGGCGGGCTGCTCCTCCTGCTGTTCCGCATCTGTATCTGCAAATGTCCTTCAGTTCTGTGTCGAGTTCATGGTCATCCTGGGCACCCAGAGGTGCGCGTCCGCGGCTGCGACTGAAGGAGGCGCGCGCTGCCCCTGCCTGCTCATGTCACCAGCTCTCCACAGTCCGTAGGTGGCACCGCCTTCACTGTTGTGTCTGGGGATTTGTCTGTGTAAATGTCCGTGGGCTCAGCTTCCCAAGTGCCGCGGGACAGCACATGCGTCCACCTCGTCCTGCTGTCCTCTGCGCTCGGTGCCCAGGTCTCCTAGCCCCAGGCTCACTTCTGATGCCACCCAGTGCTGTGACAAACCCCATCATCAGAACTCAGTTTTGCAGCTGTAACTCAAGCACGTCAGAGTGCTGGACACACTGGGGCATTTCTGTTTGGCTTTTTGCTCTCTGGTTAAATGTAGAGTTTGCTTTCTGAGCCAGCAGCACGTGCGTGGGGTGCACTGTAGCTTCCCGTTTCGTGATGGGCCGGGTCAGAGGCCTGGGAAAGCTGGCCGAGACTGCGTGGTGCTGGGAAAGTGACGGAATGTTCCTGGAGCTGGGCCTCCTTCATCTTCGGGCCTTCTATACATAGACCCTCATCAGCCTCATCATGCAGCACATGTTCCCTGGGGAAGAAGTGCTGTCTGCGGCCAACACTGGGAGATTCAGCCAGTCAGCTCTGGCATCTCCAACGTGCACGTGGGCACGACTGCATCCAATGCATGTGGGCATGACTGCACCCAGTGGGGGAGACACCCACCAGATGGCTCCTCTTTGAGGCAGCAATATTTGCAGATGATGGAGATAGGACAGGGTGGGGAGTCTCAGAAGTTGGTTCTTTGCTTCGCTCCTAAGAGGACCTGCTGGGGAGAACAAGCCAAGGGGAGAGGGGAATGGGGCGCAGAGCAAGGGGCTCACCTGCAGGAGGCGCTGTCCTGCTGCAGGCCTCCAGACAAGGCTGCAGTCATCTCCAATGGGAGCGTGCCAGGCCCTCGGGAGTGTGCTTGGGACGTCCCTGGAGGGCACCCCAGCAAAGCGTCCAGCTGCCCAGAATCACTGCCTGGGGTTCCAAGGAGCAGCCCTTCAGGAGTTCTGAGTGTGGCAATCATACTGGGCTCGAGAGACCTTGGGAATGGAACTTCCTGTGAGCCGCTCACTGCTCACACAGACTGCTTTCAAGAGCTGGGGAGGGGGGAGGGAAGCAGCAGGGATCGGTGTGGGGACATTGTGACCACTACTGGGGCTTTGTGTCCTCCTTCCTGGGGTCTCACTTTTATTCATCTCTGCCTCACACTGAAGGTGTGGGAGGACCACTGTCATAGTTAGGCACAGGTGTCAATTTGATGGTTGCGGGTTTGAGCTCTGGGCACATTCGTGGAGAATTAGTGGTTGAGTTGGGCCCAGAGCAAACCTGCAGGAAATTGTCTAGCTGATGGGGAAGGCCCAGCCCATGGTGGGTGGGATTAGGCACTGGAATAAATGACAGAGAGCTGGTTGAGAGAGTTGGCATCCTTCTGTTCACTTGGCCAGACATGCTGGTCTGGCAAGTAAGGATTGTCCCTCTCTCAGCCATTATGTGGTGATGGTGGCCAGTTCCCTCGGCCCTGGTGTTGGTGCGTGCTCTCCTGTCAAGCTGGACTGAGAACTGTAACCAGGAATCACAAGAGAGAATAGACCCTTGTTCCCTTAAGCTGTTTGATGGTCATTTATCAGCAACCAAGCAGGCGACTGCAACAACTACAATGTTTGGCAGCCGAAGCAAAGCATAGTAATGGTGTGTTACACGGTCCAGCATGTGCCTGGGGTGGGGGCAGGTCTCATTGTCAGTCCTCAGCCCTCAGCCATCCAAGAGAGGGACTCCCAGAACACTGCAGGTCTGGGCGCAATGTGTCCCGTGCGTGCTGCTCCTCTGTAGGACACCGTCGCACATTGCGTGACAATTTGTTACCCTCTGCAGACACCCTTGGATTTCCTCAAGGGGGGGCGCTCCTTCACCCAGCGGGCGGTCTGGTGGCCGCGTGCCAGCGTGAGTGCTGTTGTCAACGCTTGGGGCTATTCAGCATCTTCCCCACCCTCTCCTGCGCGGGCGCTGCCCTCTCCTGCGCGGGCGCTGCCCTCTCCTGCGCGGGCGCTGCCCTCTCCTGCGCGGGCGCTGCCCTCTGCCATGGCCCCTTGTCCTGCACGCCTGCTCCCGAGTGGGCCACATCTGGTCTCCCTATGGTCACTGTCCCTGGGCCTCTCAAAAGGTCAGTGGTGGTGCCGGCTCCTCAGCAGGCTTCCCGTGGGCGTCTTCTGGAAAGGCAGGAGAAGGGACGCGATAAATGTTTGCCGCAGATGCACCAGCCCCCTGCCGCCCGAGCCGACACCACTCCGCAGGTGTCAGGCAGGAACGGGAGCCGCCTTCTGGCCTGTGCCGCCCTGCTGACCGACCTGTCTCTGCCCGAATCTGAGGGTCTCCCTGCTGGGTACTCCGTGGACCCTGGCAAGGCAGCCGTGTCCGGGGGAGTTTGCTGCTACGACAGGGTGGGTGGAGCTTCCCTACAGCCCCCAGATCTCTCCCACCTGCACAGCCTCTTCAAGAAGAGACCAGAGCAGGCGGCAGCTCACACTGCTCCAGCATGTGCTGCAGAGCAGAGCTGACGGCTCGGGGCTCGCTGGGCCACGTGGTCCTGCGAACACGGGCTCAGACCAGCGAAGAGACAAGCGTTCGTCCCGGTGCGCCCCACACCCAGCTTTGCCTTCATTGAGCAGAGACGCCCAGGACACGGAGGCCCTCGGAGCGCTTGCGACGGGAATCCCGGGAATGTCTCTGGGCTCTGTATTCCATACCTGCCTCTGTGTACTGCAGCTCCCTGCTCAGTGGGTCCTTGTGTCGTTTGGGCCGTGCCCTGGGGAGAAGGCTGGAGCCTGCGTCTCCTGCAGCCTGCGTCTCCTGCCCCCGCCCCAATCCTTTGCACCCTGTCATCAGAAGCCCCCGTGCTTATGCAGTTAGGGCAGACTTGACCACTCACGGCTGGAGGTGCTGAGGGAGCAGCCAGGGTCTCAGGAGAGGGCTTAACAACCCTCCCCGCCCCTCTGTGTGCAAGGAAACACTGATCGCGTGATCTCGATGGTCTCTTGGAAGCAGCTGGTCAGACAGCAATGGCGGCTGCTCCCAGGGGAGCATTGGCACCTGGCTGGGCCTCGCTGCAGAGACAGGTGTACCATGGGTGGTGCTGACTGCCAGGGTCCGCAGAGTCCTGTCCCCTGCCCAGTTCGGAAAGAACCTGGCTTGCAGGAGGGAGCCGTGCTGAGAGGCCGAGGGTCCTGTGCCGGCCTCCTCTGGTCGTCTCCCCACGGGCCTGGAGCCGCGGATGCGCTTATTCTTCCCCACAGCACAGGGTCTTTGAATGCCAGAAAACCAGGAACCCTGTGTGGTCTTCAGAGAACATTCGCAGCATCTGAGGAAAAGTCTGTTTAGAGCATCCCAGCCCCAGCCGCTGTGTGGATTCAAAACTTAGCAGAAACTGCCCAACACCCAGACCTGTGGTTGGGATCTGCAGCGCGGCGGGCGGGGGGGGGGGGGTGAATGACACGTCATGTGTGAGAAAGGATTTTTTTCTCACCCTCAAACTGCCATCCTAGAGGAACCACTTGATGGCATTCCCAGGGGCCTCTGCAGAGCTCTGAGACCCTCTGCAAGTGGCTGGTTAAAGGCAGCAGGCGGCACCCCTCAAGGCTGGCATCTACTGTGGTTGTTACCTGTGGCGCCATGAAAACAGCTGCCACTGGTGGGCCCGGTGCCCCGCACTGGCTGGCCAGAGGTGCATGTGACATCCCGAGAGGAGGCGGAGGCTGGAAGAAGGTGTCTGTCGTGAGCACAGGCGGGCGGCCGTCGTGAGCACAGGCGGGCGGCCGTCGTGAGCACAGGTGGGTTTCTGTGCTCACGGCCAAATGCGAGGTTTTTTGGAACACCCACCTCCAGGTGCACCTGGGTGACGTGGGTTGGTGACCGCTCAAGTCTGTGGGGAGGGAGGGAGAGAGCAGGCGGCAAGGCAGCGTGGTTTTCACTCCCGCAGGCTGCCTGCACTTGGACAGCAGCTGGATACCAAGAAGCCCCGTGGCACGGCTCGCACCGGGAAGGGAGGCTGCAGTTTCTGCAGCTCCCTCCACCACCCACAGCCGGTGATTTTTGTGTCTGTTCAGGACCTTCCGCTTACAAAGCATTTGGGGCCGTTGTCTGTGGGGTGGGTGTGCCTGCCTTGCAGAGCACCCCTGAGCCCCTGAGCTCACAGCGCTCAGATGGCCTGGGGATGATTCGCACTGTTGACCGTGACAGGTGCTGCATGTCCTGCCGCCACTTCCTGCTAGCAGCTCCTGCATCGAACCACGGCAACCACTTGGGTGGCTTCCCAGTGGCTCCCGTGGAGGAAGTTTGTTGTGCTTCTCCCCTGTGCTCTTGGCTCTTAGTGCTCCGTGCAAACTAAGCTCAAGGCTGTTTCCATGAGCTCCTCCTTGGGGCTCCCACGCGAGAGAGCCTTTCTGACATCTTTGGGCTGTGGAGTTGCTGTGGATTTTCCTGTGATAAGAGGGCATCTCACTTCAGTGTGGAAAAGTAAAGCTGCCGGCAGAATCCCTGGAGATAGAAACTGGGCCCAGAATGCAGGAGAAAGGCCACCCAGAGCAACGAGGCCAGCCGGGCGTGTCCACCCCTCAGTGTTGGGGGCGTGCGGACAGGTGACTCCTGTGCACACAGCAACCACCTCTTTCTACCTGTCTCTTGCAGGGTTCTGGGGCCAGCAGTGACCTTCAAAGTGAACGCCAACATCCAGAACATAACAATAGCGGATGTCGCCAAAGCCACAGGTAAGGCGCATGCATGCCCACATGAGGGCCAGACAGGGAGGTCGTGGGAAAGACACGCCCCGAAGCTGCCGTTTCTGGAGCCCAAGACTGAGGAGGGTGAGTCAGGGGAAGCTTGCCTGGACCCCATGACCGGCCTCTCTGGCGCGCGGGGCCTTTGTGCGGTGTATGAACCACGATGGGAAGGCAGCTCTGGACAGTGAGTGTCGCCGTTCACAGCACCCCGTGTGGGCAGCCTGGTGCCAACTGGTGAAGTCTTTCATTGTATGCCAGCTGAAGTACACACATGCGCACGTGTGCACACGCACATGCAAGCAAAGACACGTGCACACACACACGTGCATACACATGCACACGTGCACACGCACAGGGAAACGTGCACATGCAAGTAAAGACACGTGCACACATGTGTGCACACACATGCAAGTAAAGACACACATGCACGCGTGTGCACACGCACACACTACGCACATGCACATGCGCACATGCACGCACACGCAAGTAGTCACAGACATGCACACATACCTACATGCATGCACATACACACACATCCACACAAAGTGTGCACATGCACACATCCTTGCGTGTGTACTGCTTTGCTATTGCTAGTGGGTAAAAACCCAGCCCGGTTCTGGAAGAATATGGTTTTGTCTAGACACATTCACTGCTAAGATCTCACTTTTCTGGGCATCTCTGAGCGCTGCCTGTGCCCTGAGGAATCAGGACGGTCATGGAGGGCCAGAGAGGCCCATCAACTAACATGAGCTGGCAGCTCAAAGAGCAACAGGGCAGAAAATGGGGGGGAGGCCGCCAGTTTGGTGGGTGGGATGTGCAGGTGAAGCTAGAGCTTGGTGCTTCGGAAGCTGCCTTTCAGTGAGCCCTTCTCAACGTGTTTGCTCCTGGAATGTTGTGACTTTGGGTGGGATGTCCCTGCTGACTTAGAGGTGGGTGTGCGTCGCCTCCTCTCCCCGCCTCCCTCACCTGTCCACCCGTGCGGACCCTCGCCGCCTTGACCTCTCCGGTGAGGGTTCAGTGCAGACAACACCCCGTCCCTCCCAGTGGATGTGCCTTGGTCCTCTGTGCTTTGCTGCTGTTGATTGCTCCTAGAAACCTCTGTGCCCTAGTGGTCCCTGTCTGGTGAAGGAGGTGAACCAGGTGTTAACTTTTTACTACTAAGAAAGAGTCTTTGTAAAGTTCCCTGAACTCCACAACCTGACTGCCACCAGCCTCACGGGGAGCTGGAGCCTCCCTCCGTGGCCATGGCGAAGTGAAGGTGCTGGGAGCTGGGCCGAGCAGGTCTCTTCCCCCGAGCAGCTGGGGTAGGGTCTGTCATTTGACGACCCTGCCGCAGACATGGAGACAAGTCAGCTTCGAGAGCTTTGGGCTCTTGTAGGATTCAGGTTGCTTCCCCACTGCCATCGTCTGCGACTCACGCCAGGTCCTGGACACGAGTGGCAGCTGAGTGCGTTCTGCAGGAACGTATCGACCACCTCCCTGTGGACAGTTCATCCACACAGGAAGTGCCTCACAAGGAACTGGACGTCCTGGCACTCGTAGCGCTGACCGACCACGTGCACAGCTGTCCTTTACCTTAAAAAGAAATCATGGCGATATACAGTAATCTTTCACTGATTTAGGGGTTTCTAGAGAAAAGGGGGCAGCTCAGCTTCTTGGTCATTTCTCATGGTTCTGTGCCACTTGCTCACTTTGGACAAGGGGCAAGTAACAGAAAAATGAAGGTTTGCGGTTCTCAGCGTCCTCGATCTGCCTGGATCTGCTGACTCCCCTTGTGAGCTCCCGGGACTGGTGTGAGGTGCGATTCTTGCTCACAGGACGCCTGCTAATGTGTGCACGTGACTGGAGAATATTAGCCTTATCGTGTTGTCATGAGTATTAGTGGGGAAAGAGAAAGGAAAGCAGAAAAACCGGCTTGAGCAGCTGCCGTGAGTCCCGCCCCTCAGGGTCCTGGCTCCACAGGCATGTCTTGCAGAGGGCAGCCCATGTGTGAATTGAAAACTTAAAAAGAAATACGTATTTATCTATGGTGGGGAGAGAGAACAGTGCGTGTCATGATGCATAGGTACAGTTCTCCCACCATGACTCTTGGGGTCAAGCTCAGGGCATTAGACTGGCAAGCAAGCACCTTACCCACAAGGCTGTCTCATTGGCCTCCTAACTGAAGATAAAAAATCATTATTTTTGTTTTATATATTATATTATATATAATATATTATTAAAATATATTATGAAAAATATGAAAACAAAAAAATATACATGGGGGTGCATACGTGCACCAGGGGGCTTCTGGGATGAATCAGGCTCAGGCTTGCAGGCAGGTCCCTCACCCACGGAGCTCTCGCCAGCCTTCACTGACGACTGTGACTCAGAAGGAGCTTCCTATGTGTCAGTCTGAGAAAGGATTCAGCCGAACCGCGTCACTGCAAGTCGTTCTGTCCCACTGGGGCAGGCGCACTTTGCAAAGCCATCGTTGGCAGGTCGCACAGAACCCGAAAGAATCTGAGAGTCCTTGGGGATGTTGTGGGGCGCCCAAAGACTGACTGTTTGCATTGGGTCCCTGGGGTCTTGGTGGCCCAGTGCTCTGCTAGGCCCGGTGGTCTCCAGCCCCATCCTGTCCTTAGTGAAGGAGGCCTGGCCACGGAAAACACAGAGACTGTTTCGCTAATTTCTCCTAAAATGGCGCGGCACCTGGTGACAAGCAGGAGGTCCGTCATCCCTGAGTCCCTTCAGACACCTGTGTTTTCAAGGCTGAGCGGAACATGCAGCCGTTGTCACATTCACAGTGAGTTGTTACGACGTGTGCATACATGTGCACACACATACAACGCGCGCACATGCATGTATGCTCGCATGCTGGCATCACCCCCGTGGTCCTCTCTGTAGTGTTCCCTTCCTGGTCCCTGTCCTTTTAAAGACGTAGATGCCAGGAATGAGAGAAAACCTATCCTCGTCTTTCCAAGTCGGTGTGGTTTTGCTACGCATACCGAGCTCCACGCCATCACTTTCCTGCGATGAGGACCTCGCTCCTCTTCATGGCTGGCTAACGCTCCAGTGTGCGGCTGTGCTGAGGCTCTGTGCAAGGGAACCGCGTCTGATCTGTGAGGCTGGAGGAAGCGCCAGGCATCTGCGGATGTCAAGGGAAGTGGGTCCTACCCAGGACGTGCGTCTGGCTTCGCAGAGACACTGCTGACCACCGTGGCCCTGCGGCCGGCACAGAAAAGTCCTTTCTTACTTTCGTTATCCTGGGGAGTTTCTAAATCAATATTTTGTTTCTTGTCAATGTTCGCGTTTCTCTATAAAAGTGCTCACCCGTCTTTTAGAATCCTGCAGCTGCTTCCCGGTGCCCTGGGCATCACTACGGAATGCATACCTGCCATCCCAAAGACTCTCTGGCTTGGGGGGGTAAGAGGGAAGACTGTCCCACGTGACCTGGTGCCCTTGGGGTACATCCTGCTAGGCTTCTTCAGATACAAAGGCACAAGACAGGAGCCAGAAGGGTCCCGAGCCCCATAGCACCTTCAAAGCTCCGTCCTCCCCAGTCCGCACTTCACCTGCCTGCCAGCATGAGCCGGACCCACACCTGAGGCGTTCCCTGTCCTCCGGTGGTTGGGATAGGCACAGCCTAAATGCCCTGGGGGTCCTCGGCAGAGGACGGGCGAGGACTGGGTTGAGCCCCGACTGCTGTCTGAGGAGCTCTGAGGGTGCAAAGGTGGACCAGAGGACAACACACGTCAGGCTGGTAGCCTGAGTGGAGGAGGGCAGCTTGCTGGTGAGCGGGACGCGCCTGGGGTGGGCACACTGGGGGGAACAGCAGTTCAGTGTGGGGGGTAGCACAGCCTCGGATCTCAGGTCCCTGGGACAAGCCTTCAAGAGTGATCTGAGGACTTGAGTTCGTCTCTCGTTTCTGGTTCCGAGAGTCCAGCAGCGGCCTCAGGTGTGCTGGCTGCGCAGGCTCAAAGCAGCGAGCCGCCCAAAGTTGCAATGACTCTTCTGAAACTGAGCCAGAAATGGGCCTGTCCTGCCTCAGTCGACTGTCTCGGCAGTAGAAAGGCGATCCACACACTGTAGATTTTGTGAAAAGATGCGAAGAGGGCACCAGGGATCCACAGCCTCCCTCCCGCAGACCTGGACTGTGGGGTCAGCAGCTGTCCGAGGCCGTGGCTGCGGGGAGCGCAGGATTCCGAGCTCTGCAGCCTTGGCTGCACCTCCTGATCGCACTGCTGCACTGTGGGCCGTGTGGGATCCCGTCTGAGTGGGAACCCCTGGCTGGGTTGTCCTCTGCAGTGCTCCTCTGCCCAGCTCTGCCTCCAAACAGAGGTAAGCAGTTCTTTGAGAAGCCTCCTCCTTTGGGGAGTTCCTCGGGAACAGTCCCCATGGCAACTAGAGGAAGGAGAACAGAGTGCGGGATGACGTGTGGTCTCACTTCACTCAGCTTCAGCAAGGGCGCAGCAACGCCCGCTGCAAGGTCTGTAGTCCTGGGTGCTCCAGCAGCCTCCAGCGGCCACTGGGCCACTGCCCTGACTGTTGGCTCCAGAGACCACCCGTGGCCGCTGTAGGTCAGGCCCATGGGCTGCCTCTGGCTGGCAGGAAGCAGTTGGGCTCTGGGTTTTCCAGCTGTGAACGGCCCATTTCTGCAGCTTTTCCCAGCCCAGCCTGCTGGGCCTGGAGTGTCCTTCACTCTGGCCACCGCCCCAGGGCCGAGACACATGTGTGCAGAGCGTATATGCACACACGTGTGCAGAGCGTGACCTCCTGCCAGAGCTACACGCTGTGTCCACGGAGGGTCGGCCGAGGACGTTCTGAGGTGTGCAGGCGGAGGTAGCTTGGGAGTCTGAGCTGAGACCTGATGGGACCGGCAGGTCCCTTGAGCAGGAGGGACCAAGGGAGCCTTGATCAAGAAACTCAGAAAGAAATGTGGGCGTGAGATCCTGCCCCAAGCAGACCTTGTGTGGTCCAGTCTGCCTGAAGCCAGTTCCTTTTGTCTCTGCACAGCCCACTGCTTTCCTCCTGGGGGAATGGATAGATAGCACCCCTTTTCCACGTGACCCCAGACATCCTGTCATCAGAAAATGCAGGAGCAGTGGGGCAGAGCAGGCCTGTGTGATTGACAGGCAGCATGGCACTGCAGGTGGCATTATGGGCCACAGCCCCAGACCAGGGTGAAGACGCCTGCTGCAGATTAGTCAACAGAGCAAGGACGTTGTGGCGTGAGTGACAGTCCCAGACCTGCCTGAGAGGCGCCCACAGCCCTGGTGTGGATGCATGTGGGAGTGAGGCAGGAAGCAGTAGGCCCTCCCCACTTTGGCTCCATCGCGGCTCTCTCAGTGTACACGTGGGGGCGCATGTGTGCACGCGTGCCCGTGGAGGCCTGACGTCACCACCAGGCGTCTTCCTCAATTGCGCTCTATTCTCCGTTCGTTGAGGGAGGGTCTCAGCTGAGCCCACAGCTCACTGATAATCTAGCTAGGCAGCTTGCCGGGGACCCTCCCACGTCCGCGGGGCTGCCAGTGCCCAAGTCGGAGGGAGGTGGGGTTCAGGACCTCAGCTCAAAGCCCAGCTCTCTTTTGCAACTCTTTGCTCTTTACTTTTTAACTGAGGGTTTCTCCTCTGGTAGTCAATCCACAGGTGGATTGAGAGGCTGCAGGAAGCAGCCATCAGGCACCAGACACGGCTTGAATCCGGAAGCACTGGGGTGAGATGGTTGGGGTCCTCGCTCGCCCGAGACGCCAGCTTGCATGCCTGCACTCGAGTTCCAGAGTCATGAGGGAGGCACAGCGTTGCCCCCTGGGGAGCCCGCTGCTGCGCTGCTGGGCGCTGGGAATCGCAGGCTCATGGCGAAGGATGGGAGCTGGCCGGTGTCTCATGCCGAGGGGCCAGCTCGCTCGGGACTCTACTGGGACATCGTCCCGGACCCCCCAAGCAAGTCTATTTGCGAAAGAGACACTGGCACTTACATTACGCAAAGTGAGGGGCTGGTGAGATGGCGGGGATGGTGCCCGCGTGCGGAGTTATCACGCCGTCCAGGTGGCTTGGGAGGGACAGTTCTACTCGGGGGGCTACATTGGCGCTGATAAAAGTGGGCACACTAGACAGCGTGCACTTCAGCAGCACCTTGCCTCATTACGCTTGCAAAGCACGCGGAAGCACGTTTTCCATGTCGAGTCCTTAACGGAAGCAATTACCCAGCGTCTTCCCAGGGTATGAACCGGTTTGAACAGTCTGGATCCCGTATCCCTCTATGCCCCCCCCCCCGCCTTCTGCCGGCGTTCGTGGTTACTTCCGGCTTCTACAGCCCCAAGAAGTCTGCATTGTTTCTCCTTAGATCAAGGCAGGTATGGGCATCTATGGGCATCTGGTGGGAAGTGACAGGTGCAGCCTCTGACTTGATACCTGGGCACTCACCTGCTCCCCTGGGAGGCTGACCACTGCCGTGTCAGCGAAGGGCGACACCTCTTTGTAGAGCTTACTTCCCTCCCAGCGTGCGAGTTCATGACGGGCTCTCTGTGCAGGGCTGTCATCCTGAGCTGTCGAGTGGGGCCCACTGAGGAGGGAAGCATCGGCAGCTGGCCTGGGACTCGACCACAGCTGCTTCCACTGGGGGGACACAGCCAGAGGCCTGTCGTCTCCTCTGCCAGTGTCCTCCTGCCCGCTGCTTTCCCAGGCTGCTCCGACTCCACAAAAGAAGCTGGAGAGCAGCGGCGGGCGGCACGCCGTGTGATACGTGGTGATATTTCTCTCTAGGCAGGGGCACCTCTGCGTGTCTCCTGTCACCCCCTGCCTGCCCCGTTCTGCCGAGCGGAGCCCTCACTAGGAAGGAAACCCAGCGGCTCCCTTGCACACACCTTTCTGCAACGCGTGTGACAAGGCAGCGTCGTGCCGTTCCCAGGGCTTCGGGGCTCAGGGGCCGGAAGTATTTACTCTCTGGCCGGTCATGGGACGTGCTTGGCAGAGCTCCCAGACCAAGTGCAGGACCCTGGCGCCGGCCGTGGGGTTTTGAAAGATGCAGGTTAGGCATCTCCTGCCGCTAGACAGCAGGATGTCTCCTTGGGAAGTGGCTCCGTGGGGCTGTCAGGAGAGGTCATGCGATTGGATCTCGGAGGCTTTCTAGGCAAGAGAGAGACCAGGAGGTTTAGCAGTCCCGTGCTCTGTCCAGCCAGCCAGTGCCCTCAGCTGCCTTGGGCTCTGCCGGCAAGAGGAGTACCCCAGATGTGAACCAGACCCATGATCTAAAATGAGCCCCTGCTCTTTACGAAGCACATTGCTTCAGGTCTGTCATTATAGTGATGGCAAGTGGACTGATATGCCCGTCCTTACCTGACGCTCTGCCTTCAGCCAGCACGCAATGCACGCTTGTGGCGGTGAGCTCTGGGAGATGCAGAGAAAGGTCCTGAGAATGACTCCTAGTTCCCATGAGTCACCCCAGAGGCATCCAGCAGCCTCATGGAAAGGCACTTGTATCGTTTATGTGGGGATCAAAACTTTATCCTAATTCCTCATCACACCGTCTCTGCTGGTGATGTCACGAGGCAGTAAAGCAGAGAACGTCTGTCCCCGACTCTCGGTTACGTCTGTAACTGACACTTGAGGGACTTGTGTTCCCCAGGGACCCCAGTGCTCCTCATGCCAACCAAGGCCACATGGCATGACGCCCAGCGACCACTACTCCTGTTACGTCTCACCAGATGCCTGCCAACCGCTGCCCAAGGCGCAGTCGTGGCACCAGCGTGCGCGACGGAGCCTGGAAGGCGTGTGCCGAATGGCCCTGGACTCCTGTTTCTAGACAGGCCTGAGTTGACGCTCTCCCCGGGAGGCTGCAGAGTCTAGCTTGGGGTTTCTCCAGGACAAGGTCTCCAGGTAAGGGTCTCAGGTGCCCACTGAAGGCTGGCGACCAGCTGGGCACTCAGAGTCCTCATGCCAAAGAACTGGGAGCACAGTTAGCGGCACTTCCGGGGCAGGAAGCATGGCATAGCAAAGCCAGAGGCGGCTGCTCCTTTCCCGTGTACCAGCCTGGCACCTCCACTGGCAAAGGCCAGACTCTGCTCCTTGGCCTGGGGCCAGGCTGGGGGCCCAGTGTGAGGAGGGCTTGAAGCAAAGGGACTCAACCCTGTTTAGCTTGCTGACTCCCCTTAGCCACTGGGCACAGGGGGCATGTGCCAACCACACTCTCTGCCCACAGAGTGAGTCCACGCTGGCAGTGTGCCTCTGCTCATGGTAGGAACAGCTAGAAAGGAAACAACCTTCTCTCCCAGAAAAGTGACGAGAGCCTCTGGGCAACAAGGCAGCAAAGAGAAGCCCACCTGTGCCCAAGACCGAGAGTCAAGGCCAGCTGCTTTCTGGGGTCTTCATGAAGCCTGGTGTCTCCACCTTGTCTGCAGAGTCTCGGTGGTCTCCACCTCTGTCTGCAGAGTCTCGGTGGTCTCCACCTCTGTCTGCAGAGTCTCAGTGGTCTCTACCTGTCTGCAGAGTCTCGGTGGTCTCCACCTCTGTCTGCAGAGTCTCGGTGGTCTCCACCTCTGTCTGCAGAGTCTCGGTGGTCTCCACCTCTGTCTGCAGAGTCTCGGTGGTCTCCACCTCTGTCTGCAGAGTCTCAGTGGTCTCCACCTGTCTGCAGAGTCTCGGTGGTCTCCACCTCTGTCTGCAGAGTCTCGGTGGTCTCCACCTCTGTCTGCAGAGTCTCGGTGGTCTCCACCTCTGTCTGCAGAGTCTCGGTGGTCTCCACCTTGTCTGCAGACCAGCCTCTCTAGAGTCCTAGGACCACGTGGGTTCTCTATTCTAAAACAATGCACGTGGAGACAATGGCGTTTCCACACACAGGGTAATTTCCATTTTTATATGCAATTGCTCATCTTTTAATAGAAGTCAGATTTCTTTTATCTGTAATTAAATCCAGACTGTGCTATTTGCTGAAGGTCCTTGAGGATTTTGACGTTATTGTTCTGAGACTGAAGGAGCAAAAAGGCTCTTTGTGTTACTGAACGATTCGGCTTCCAGCCACTCACCGTGACCACAGGCCCCAAGGGGCAGCGTGATCTGACTTCATCTGACTTCTGCTGCCCCCTTGGTCCACACCTGTCTCAGTTGCCCCTAGATTCTGTCCCTCTCGCCTTCTCTGAGTCTGAGTGCCAGGAGCACCGTGTGCCTGGCGTTCCTGTCGTGAGCAGACGGCCGTGCTCAGCTGCTGGGAAGGCATCGAGGTGCTGAGTCCTTGTCTCCCTGGAGAGAGGTAGAAACCAGTCTCGCAGGTGCCTCTGCGTGAGCTTCTGCTCGCTCGTGATACTCTGCAACTCAGGCAGCTGCAGTTTGCAAACCCAGTGATAAGAACTTCATGGCCAGCTTTCCTCTTTGCCCGGCTGCCGGAGGCTCGGCCGTGACGGTGCTGTCTTCCCTTGGGAGGCAGTTGCGTGCCATGGTTCTTCCTTCTCGCGCTGTGTTCTAGCTCGGGTCTGGGTCGAGGGTGCACATTGCCACAGCCGGGCTCCTGGCGGAGTCACCGAGTCCTTTTCGTGGTATGTGGAACAGCTCCGTGTCAGAGCCGGGCCGTGTCTTCTCAGGGGTCCCCTGGTCCTGTGTCAGCAGAGCCCACGTGTACCTGCCCCCCCCCCCGGCTGCACTTGGAGGAGGGCAAGTGGTCCGAGTCAGGGTCAATCCTGTGTCCTCGAGGCACTGTTGTGCTCCTCACACGCGCAGACGCCCTCCAGATCCCAACTTCCGGAAAGCACTGGAACAGGCAGAGCCTGGGTCAGGTAGTGGACGTCAGTGACGTCCTGGGTCAGGTAGTGGACGTCAGTGACGTCAGTGATGCTGCAGAACAGGAAAAGGGCCGTCGTGGCTCCTGGCCCTGCGCAGGCGCTGAGTGTTCACATGCTCTTACGGCTGGTTCAGACCGCAGCCGCGGCAAGAGCCACAGGGGCTACACCCCAGTGAGCACCCCGCGAGCTGCGGCACCCCGCGAGCTGTGGCACCCAGAGAGCTGCGGCACCCCGTGAGCTGCGGCACCCAGAGAGCTGCGGCACCCAGAGAGCTGCGGCACCCAGAGAGCTGCGGCACCCAGAGAGCTGCGGCCCCCCATGAACTACGGCACCCCGCGAGCTGCGGCCCCCCATGAACTACGGCACCCCTTCACTGTCTCGAGCGATTGTCTGCTCTTGACTCCTGCAGACTGGGCCACTGATGCGGTTGCATCCGCAGAGGCCGGGGAGGCGCCTGGCTTGGGATGCTCGGCGTTTCCTGGATTTGGGGGGCGTGAGGCCAGACACCACGTGCTGGTGCCTGTCTTATCCCTGTCCTCCTTGGGGAGGAGGTGCTCCCAGATGCCTCTGTTTCTTCCCTGTGCCCGTGTCCCGGGTCAGGCTGTATCCAGGAGGAAGCAGCCGAGGCTCCGGCACAGACGCCTCTGCTGCTCACTGCTGCCCTGGATGCAGACTCGGTCATCCGGGCTGTGCGCTTAGCAGGGCGCGCGACCAGCCCCTCTGAGAGTCCACGCGGGCTCCTCTCCAGCATCCCCGAGGATGGGCACCCAGCTTCTGCTCACAGCCAGTGTATGCCAGGGTTCTGTCCGGAGGCTCACCCTGAACAGTGCGTGTGTCCAGCTCTCTGCGCACGTGTTCCCTGTCTGGCCGAGTGTTGATGCATCTTCCAGGAGTTGCCTGGTCCACCAGTGGCATGTTACTGTTCTGGCCTCTGCGTGGCCCTGCACACACATCACACACACATCACTGTGTGTCATGGCAACAGGACCCATACCTTTAGCACAGGCTGCAGCTGAGCAGGACAGCGTTTGGGTCCTGAGTTCTACATACTGCCCGTTTGGGTGTGTCGGCACGTTCCCCAGTGCCCGTCTCATGGCGGCGCCCCTCCCATGGTCTGTGCAGGATGACAAAGGACCTCGTTGAGCTAAGACTCGTGTTCCTGGCTGTCACCACTGTGGCCACACTTGTCCTGCTGGCTGCGTGGCTGGGGAATGAATTTCCACTCGTGAGCCAGATCTCCACGTGCTCACTCTGGCTGTGGGGACAGAGGTTGAGCTCAGGCTCGGCTTGGCCTTGTGGGAGTACACTGTGTGTGTTGTGTGTGCTGTGCATGTAGTGTGTGCTGTAGTGTGTAGTGTGTGCTGTGTGCTATGCATGTAGTGTGTGCTGTGTGTGCTGTGTGCTGTGTGCTGTGCGTGTAGTGCGTGCTGTGTGTGCTGTGCGTGTAGTGTGAGCTGTGTGTGCTGTGCGTGTAGTGTGTGCTGTGTGCTGTGCGTGTAGTGTGTAGTGTGTGCTGTGTGCTGTGCGTGTAGTGTGTAGTGTGTGCTGTGTGCTGTGCGTGTAGTGTGTGCTGTGTGCTGTGCGTGTAGTGTGTGCTGTGTGTGTAGTGTGAGCTGTGTGTGCTGTGCATGTAGTGTGAGCTGTGTGTGCTGTGCATGTAGTGTGAGCTGTGTGTGCTGTGTGTGTAGTGTGTGCTGTGTGCTGTGCGTGTAGTGTGTAGTGCGTGCTGTGTGTGCTGTGCGTGTAGTGTGTGGTGTGTGTGCTGTGCGTGTAGTGTGTGCTGTGTGTGCTGTGTGCTGTGCATGTAGTGTGTGCTGTGCATGTAGTGTGAGCTGTGTGTGCTGTGCATGTAGTGTGAGCTGTGTGTGCTGTGCATGTAGTGTGAGCTGTGTGTGCTGTGCGTGTAGTGTGTGCTGTGTGCTGTGCGTGTAGTGTGTAGTGTGTGCTGTGCGTGTAGTGTGTGCTGTGTGGGCTGTGTGCTGTATGCTGTGCGTGTAGTGTGTGCTGTGTGCTGTGCATGTAGTGTGTGCTGTGTGTGCTGTGCGTGTAGTGTGAGCTGTGTGTGCTGTGCGTGTAGTGTGTGCTGTGTGCTGTGCGTGTAGTGTGTAGTGTGTGCTGTGCGTGTAGTGTGTGCTGTGCGTGTAGTGTGTGCTGTGTGTGCTGTGCGTGTAGTGTGTGCTACGTGTGCTGTGTGTAGTGTGTGCTGTGTGCTGTGCGTGTAGTGTGTGCTGTGTGCTGTGCGTGTAGTGTGTGCTGTGTGGGCTGTGTGCTGTGTGCTGTGCGTGTAGTGTGTGCTGTGTGGGCTGTGTGCTGTGTGCTGTGCGTGTAGTGTGTGCTGCGTGTGCTGTGCGTGTAGTGTGTGCTACGTGTGCTTGGCGTGTGTGTAGGTGCTGTGTGTGCTGTGCGTGTAGTGTGTGCTGTGTGTGTAGTGTGTGCTGGGTGTGCGTTGTAGTTGTGAAATGTGGGTGTGCTGTGGCGTGTATGGTGTGCTGTGTGCTGTGCGTTGTGTTTGTGGCCTTTGTGCTGTGCATGTAGTGTGTGGGCTGTGTGCTGGAGCGTTAAGTGGGTGCTGTGTGCTGTGCCGTGTAGTGTGTGCTGTGTGTGCTGTGCGTGTAGTGTGGTGGCTGTGTGTGCTGTGCGTGTAGTGGTGTGCTGTTGTGTGTGCGTTGTAGTGTGTGCTGTTGGGTGCCGCCGCCCGTCTGGCTCGGGGCATCTTGTTCACCGCGGGTTTCCTTATACGTTTTCACTCCGTTCATTACGCTAGACATTTGCTTGTTCAAGGAAAGTGGTGTTGGTCTCTTCCACGTGGGTGGACAGCACGCGCAGTGGGTCAGCTCTCACTCCTAGTGATTCGCAGGTGGCTTCTCTGCCATGAAGTGACAGGTTAACAAAGTCCTCGCGGAGACCCAGTCCAGGCGCTGTGTGGAAAGCCCCTGTCCCGGCCCCACCCCTGATCCGGAAGACAGGTGTGATGGTGGTGCAGCCCGGGCTGTCGGCCGCTAGTAAGAAGCACCTCGTCACTCCTCATCCGGCCAGGCGCACGGACTTGCTTGGCGTCCTGCATTTGCAGTAACGTGATGCTGGATAACCTTGTGGCATCTCTGCTGGTGGGAGCCCGAGCCAGAGGCAATCGGTCTCCTGTTCTCCATGACATTGAGCGGGAGGAGGGTTGCTTTTTGATCCCACTTTGCCGAGGGACGCACCATGACAGACCCCGTGTGGCGCCCCAGGAGGCACTTGGCAGTTCCTCCATGGGAGATGCTCAGCGAGGACCAGGGCTTGGCACACAGACTGTGTGGGGACCGACCTTGGATGTGTTCTCGCATCGTTGTGCTTAAGTGTTTCCTGGGTCACCTGAGCTCATCGGTAATTGCAGGGCAGACTCGAGTTCTCGGAGGAGAGTGGCTGGCCCGCCTCTGCCCTTTAATTCGGGTGCATTGCCGTGAACAATTGCGATCAGCTCTGCCCACCCAGCCGGGCTGCACTTGGCGGAGGGGGCGCCTGAGTGACGGGAAGCTGTCATCCTGTCCCAGGGTGCAGCGTACGCTCCTGTCAGCACCGCGAAGCCACCCTGATTTACTCCATGTTGGGGAAGATCGCTGCGATTCAGGGAGATTTCAGATTGATCGATTGCTCAGAAAGAAAAGTAGTTTGTAAATACCACACTTGGGGCTCAGCCTGCAAGCCTGGGCAGTAACAGGACTTGATACGTGAGACACTGCAGTCAGGAAAAACCCCTGAAAGGTCCTCCTTCCCTCCCGGGTCAGCCATTCATCTTACCAACACAGTTCATAGATACAGAAAGACAACAAAAGTGACACGAGATATGGCGAATGCTCAGTGACAACAGGCAGCAGTCCCGTTCCTGCGGAGCCTGAATTGGGGTCCTACCCCAGGTCTATGGTGAGAGTGTCCCCAGGGACATAGTCAGGGTGCCTACCCCAGGTCTGTGGCCCAGAGGTGTCCCCAGGCACCCATGCTGCAGTTTCCATGCCAGGCCTGGGGCCAAGGTATGGTCTTGACTGAAGTCATGGAATTAGATCAAGGTTACTGGTCAGGTCCTCATAGAAGATCATGTCCTGTGAGGACTTACAAGCCTCAACCTAGTGTGACAGTGGCCATCTGCAGATGCACAAGTGGAGGTCGTGGCATGCTTCCTCCCTTCCCGCCTGAGCAGCAGGTGCATGTGGGCTGTGTGCAGCCAGGCAGCGTAGTCCTGCCTCACTGTTCATTGTGTGACCTCGGGCAAGTGGCTGAGCCTTTCTGAGCATCATCACCTCTTCTGGAAGTAGTTTCCAGCCACCTAGAAGAAGTGGGAGGAGGAGAGGAGATGGTTCTTGCCACACAAGCAAAAGGACGCGAGTTCAGCTCCCTAGATCCAATGTAAAATGCCAAGTGGATGTGGTGGCCTGTCTGCAATGTCCTGCAGCTGGCTAGACCAGCCTGCTGATGAGCTTTGGGTTTAATGGGAGACCCAGCCTCAAAAAAGTAAGATGAGAATCTAGGATGGTTCCCGATATCACCCTTAGACCTCCAAATTGTACACACACTCATGTGCAAGCATACCTACATACACATATGTGACCACTCACATGCAATCATACACATACAATGCATGCACACCTACACATGTGTACACTCGCATGCAGCATGCCCCATACACATGCATGAACACATACGAGAGCACTCAAGTGCAAATATGCACATACACATGTGTGCATACATACACACGTGCACACTCAAAGCAGACATGCCCATACACACGTGTACAGTCACACACAAACATGCCCACACACATGCATGCACACATACTATACATGTATGTATTCAGATACAAGCATACACAGCTACATGTATATAGAGATACATATACTCAATGTGAACATTGCACATTCACATGCAAACATGAACATGTGTGCATTCACATTCAGACATGTCCATAAATACACATGCACATGTGTGTGCACTCACATGCAGATATGTCCATGAACACGTGTGCACTCACATGCAGATATGCCTGTGCATGCATGTGTGTGCACTCACATGCAGGCATACATACCTACATGCATGTGTATGTGTACTCACATGCAGACATGTCAACACACACATCTGCACTCACATGCAGGCATGCATGCGTACACATGTATACATATGTGCATTCACACGCAGGCATACATACCTCCATGTATGCATGTGTGCACTCACATGCAGACACACACATGTATACATCTGTGCATTCACACACAGGGATACATACCTACATGTATCTATATGTACACTCACATGTAGACATATCAATGTACACATGTCTGCATTCACAAGCATGCATGCATACACATGTATACATGTGTGCATTCACACACAGGGATACATACCTCCATGTATGCATGTATGCACTCACATGAAGACATGTCCATGCATGCATGTGTGCACTCACATGCAGACATACACATGTATACATGTGTGCATTCACACGCAGGCATACCTACCTCCATGTATGCATGAGTGCACTCACATGAAGACATGCCCATGCATGCATGTGTACACTCACATGCAGACATGCACACATACACATGCACATTGTGTGCACTCACATGCAGGCATATATACCCACATGTGTATGTGTGCACTCACATGCAGACATGTCCATGCCTACATGCTGATGAAAATGGACAGAATAGAGCACACGGAGTGAACAGGCCCCGCACGGGTCACAGGCCTGGCGACAGTAGAACATAGGAGCTTGAACCATCCTGCACCTGTACTCGTGCCTTTCTTTCCAAAACTCCATCTGCTGTCTCCTTCCTCCTCGCCTTTCCCTCACCACCGTCCAGACAGGTCTGTTTGGCTTTAGCCAGTGGGACATTTCCTTTTAAAAGACAGTCACGCCATTCTTCTCCTGGACTCCTCGTGCACGCAGCGGCAACGGCCAGACACCTAGCTTGTGGCAGGCACCGTGCAAGAGGCCAGCGAGTCAAGCAGCTGATCCCTGGCCTTCCTGAGACGGTCTTGGGACAGAATGACCAAAAGGACGCGGGCTCCGTTGTGTGCGTTAGACGACGAGGCTGCACCTCTGGCCTGGGCACCAGGGCCTTTCCCAGGATGCGGGGGGCTGGGGACGAGGCAGAGGGGAGACGCAGAGCTGAGGAAGAAGTCCTGGACTCAGCCTGCTCATGGCGTCTGCGCACAGGGGTGGACCGTCCCCGGCAGTCCCTGCCTGCGGCCATCCTGAGGAAGGCGGGTACGGTGTGCTCAGGGTGTCAGAATGCATCCTAGAAGCCAGGGACCGGCTGAAAGAGGAGAAAGGCGGGGATGCCCACTCCCCGTCTGTCTGCAATCGCAGGATGAGGAGGGGCGTGGTGGTTTGCATGGAAGGACATCCTTCCTGCCCTTCGCAGCCCTCTGCTGGCTTGGTGATTTCACTCTTGGTCCTAGGATGGACCTCCAGCCCAAAGTCACAAAGGAGCAGCCCAGGACAGAGAGAGTGCTTGGCCCGTCGCACACAGGAGAGAGTGTTTGGCCCTGACTAGGAGCTGCCATCCAGATGTATCTGGCAGGATTTCTCTCCTAGGGCTCCGTGCTCTGCAGAGCATCTGTGAGTGGCGACCATGGTCCAGACACTCTTCAAATGTAAGGAAGCCCATTCAGATGGCGCCGTGTGGGACATGTTGCTTACAGGTCAATGTTTTCCTTTACCTGTTGAACAAGTTTGATAAAGCACACCAGGAAAGCCTGTTTCCTCGCTGTGCACAAAGCCTGCCTCTCCTCTGAGCTCCCACACTTGGTAATGGACAGCTCTTTGGAACAAATGCCTTGCGTTCTCTCTACTCTGCACATTGAGTGAATATGTTACGTGAATCCAGACTCGGCTGCGGGGCTCCTACCTGCGGCCCACTCGCTCGCCCCTGACTCGCGTGGCCTCGTCACTCGCTGCTTGGCTGCACCAGTGGGAAGATTTTCCTGTGGTTTTATTTGTTTCCTTGTTCATTTTTCAAGCCATTTTAGCTCCAGCAGTGTGTGGCCCAGAACGCTTGCAGATCTCCTTTGCGTTGAAAGCCGTCCTAGCTGAGTTCATGAAAGTCCTCCTGGGGTTCTGGGGACAGAGAAGACAGTCCCTCCCCCACGGAGCTGTCTGCATATTGTGGCCAGGAGGCTGGTTTCTTCTAGAAGCATAACCTGGAAGGATTGGTTGGAGCCGTCCGGGTGGGGGCAGTGAAGATGAAGATGAAGATGGAGTCTTCAGCTGACTAGAGGAGGATGTGGGTGGGGTGGGGGGCGATGGCTGGATGGGGCACAGCACAAAGGTGTGGCCTAGAGCCCCGCAGAGCCCCAGCCCGGCCCAGCTAGGCCTGTGGAGGACCCTGAGGCGGCCCCGGCCGGCAGTGCTGTGGCGCAGGCACAGGTGCGGGGTGGCCGCTCTTCCACGCCACTGCAGGGCAGCGGCCGCCACTCGGGAGCCACCGACTTCCTGGGAAGCCGGGGCCAAGGGGCTCGCACCTGCCTCATTCGCTAGGAGCTTCCCAGGTGCCCCCAGCGCTCAGCTAAGCTTTCCACTCGTCTTTGACGTTCCCAGATTCACCATGCGGTTTTCGCCTTTTCTAAATGGTCTGGACGTACGAGGACTTAAACAGCACCCAGAAGGTTACTTTCAATGGGGGCGAGTGCAATAAGCACTAGTGCTCGCCTCACCAAAAAAAAAATTCCTCCAGTAGAAGTCCTCGCCATGTTAATGTAACCCTGCGCCTGAGCGCGCCATCTCTTTGACACAGTCTCGACTTTGGTGCACAGGGATTTTTCTAGAGCAAGGGCCAAATTTCCCTCACCTGATGAGCTAATTGGACGTGGCAGCCTCATAGGCAGATGGCCTCCCTTGTCAATAGCTTCTCGCCCGAGACAAAGAGAGACAAATGTCTATATCCACCGTCCCTGGAGCATTAGCGCTGGACCTCCTCCCCCTCCCTGCCCCCTCCCCCCCTCCTCTCCTCCCACCTCTTCCCCTCCCTGCCCCCTCCCCCCCTCCTCTCCCCCACCTCTTCCCCTCCCTGCCCCCTCTCTCCCCTCCTCTCCTCCCACCTCTTCCCCTCCCTCCTCCCCCTCCCTCCCCTCCTCTCCTCCCACCTCTTCCCTCCCTCCTCCCCTCCCTCCCTTCCTCTCCTCCCACCTCTTCCCCTCCCTCCTCCCCTCCCTCCCCTCCTCTCCTCCCACCTCTTCCCCCCCTGCCCCCTCCCTCCCCTCCTCTCCCCCCACCTCTTCCCCTCCCTGCCCCCTCCCTCCCCTCCTCTCCTCCCACCTCTTCCCCTCCCTGCCCCCTCCCCCCTCCTCTCCTCCCCCCTCCCTCCCTCCTCCTCCCCTCCTCTCCTCCCCCCTCCCTTCCCTCCTCTCCTCCCTTCCCACCTCTCCTCCCTCTTTCCCTCCCTCCTCCCCTCCCTCCTCTCCTCCCCTCCTCTCCTGCTCTCCTCCCCTCCTCCCCTCCTCTCCTCCCCTCCCCTCCTCCTGTTCCCTCTCCTCTCCCCTCCCCTCCCTCCTCCCTCCCCTTCCTCCTCCCTCCCTCCTCCCCTTCCTCCTCCCCCTCCTCCCCCCCCTCCTCCCCTCCCTCCTCCCCTCCCCTCCTCCCCTCCCCTCCTCTCCTCCCCTCCTCTCCTCCTATCTCTCCTCCCCTTCTCCCCTCCCCTCCTCTCTTCCCATCTCTCCTCCCCTCCTCCCCTCCCTCCTCCCCTCCCTCTTCCCCTCCCTCCTCCCCCCCTCTTCCCCTCCCTCCTCCCCTCCCTCCTCCTCCCCCCTCCCTTCCTCCCCTCCCTCCTCCTCCCTCCCTCCTCCTCCCTCCCTCCCTCCCTCCTCCTCCCTCCTCCTCCTCCCTCCTCTTTTCCCTTTTCTTCCTCCCTCCTCCTCCTCCTCCTCCTCCCTCCTCCCCTCCTTCCTCCCCCTCTTTTCCCTGCTCCCCCTCCTCTCCCTCCTCCTTTCCCTTCCCCCCTGGTGCCAGGTAGTCCTCCACATCGCCATCCGGGCTTCTGGGCCTGTTCTGGCTGGCCCGGTACAGATGTGCCGGCCAGGCCTGCCTGTTTAAGCACTGTGCGTATTTTGACATGTAAATTTACATGAGGCGTATTTAATCAGTCACAATGATATGCTAATTGGATTCCTATGTGCACTGAATAAAACGCAGCTTGAAGAAAGATGAAGTGAACCCGCTGCCAGCTGTAATCAGCGCTGCACGTCACGGGGTGCAGAGCGGGAGGAGTGGCCTGCCAGGCACGTACAATGGGGGAGATCCAGCTCCCCAGTTCCATGGGCGTCGTGGGTGTTCCGACCCCACTTCAGCTACTGCCAAGGGCCACCAGTCTCCTCAGCACGGCTCACACATGGCGGGCACGGTGGGCACAGGGCTAGTGCCTAGCTTCTGCCCCAGCGCGTCAGAACCAGAATGGAGCGGTCACGGGGGCAGGGGAGACTGTGCCGCCTCCCCCTCTCTCTGCCTCTCTCTGCCTGTCTTTCTGCCTCTCTCTCCCCTCTCTCTGCCTGTCTCTCTGCCTCTCTCTCCCCTCTCTCTGCCTGTCTCTCTGCCTCTCTCTCTCTCCTCTCTCTGTCTCCTCTCTCTCTGCCTGTCTCTCTGTCTCTCTGCCTCTCTCTCTCGCCTCTCTCTGCCTGTCTCTCTGCCTCTCTCTCTCTCTGCCTTTCTCTCCCTCTCTCTGCCTGTCTCTCTGCCTCTCTCTGTCTCCCCTTTCTGCCTGTCTCTCTGCCTCTCTCTCTCCCCTCTCTCTGCCTGTCTCTCTGCCTCTCTCTCTCCCCTCTCTCTGCCTGTGTCTCTCCCTCTCTCTCCCCTCTCTGCCTGTCTCTCTGCCTCTCTCTCTCTCCTCTCTCTGCCTGTCTCTTGTCTCTCCTCTCCCTCTCTGCCTCCTCTCTGCCTCTCTCTCTCCCCTCTCTGCCTGTCTCTCTGCCTCTCTCTCTCCCCTCTCTGCCTGTCTCTCTGTCTCTCTCTCCCTCTCTGCCTGTCTCTCTGCCTCTCTCTCTCCCCTCTCTGGTGTCTCTCTGCCTCTCTCTCCCCTCTCTGCCTGTCTCTCTGCCTCTCTCTCTCCCCTCTCTGCCTGTCTCTCTGCCTCTCTCTCCCCTCTCTGCCTGTCTCTCTGTCTCTCTCTCTCCCTCTCTGCCTGTCTCTCTGCCTCTCTCTCTCCCCTCTCTCTCTCCCCCCATGCCTGTCTCTCTGTCTCTCTCTCTCCCTCTCTCTATGCCTGTCTCTGTCTCTCTGTCTCTGTCTCTATCTTTGTCTTTCTGTCCCTCTGTCTTGTCTGTCTCTGTCCCTCTCAGTCTCTATTTCTATCTCTATGTCCCTGTCTCCCCTCCCCGTCCCCTCTCTCCCTTTCTCCATGTTCCATGCATGTCCTGGTTTCATGACTCCTTGCTGTATACATACCTGACCCAAGCAGTTCAGGGGAGCAAGGTGGTTTCACGCATGCTCACAGCTCTAGGCCAGCATGACACGAGCCGCGGGAACCGGCCGTTCCACCTCCGCAGTCAGCGGAGAGCAAGGGTCAGTGCTGCTGCACCAGCTGCCAAGAGGCCAACTCGTGCTGTCGTTTGCCCACCTGACCCGAATGTTCCCACCCATTAATGGGCAGGTCTTTCTACTTCTGTTTAAGCAATTAAGTCTTAAGTAACCAAGACAACTAAGTCTCCTATGGGCACGTGGAGTAGACAGACTTCGGATTAACCAAGCCAGACCTCAGCTCCCAGTTATTCTTAGGTTTTGGGGCTCGATATGAAATTGGTCAATCAAGGGGTTGAAATCCATATGGAAATCTCAGCTCCACCGGGGCTTCACTGGACAGAACTGTTCTGTTTGACTTTAAAAATAACTGATAATTATTGATAAAAGCCTCAGGTGCTCTACGGAACTGAACCCAGTGGCATTTCTTCCGGGGCCCCTCGTTGCTTGTACCTGTCCTCTTGGCCTGTGCGCCTGCAGAAGGGCTGTGTTCTTGTCCCATTGGTGTGACAAATGCTGCTCACGTGGGGACACGAAGGGGGGGGGGCAGGCAGACCGGTGTCATTGCGTCCAGTGAAGAAGCAGAGGGCGGACGCCGTGCTCAGCTTGCTTTGCTCTTTATTCAGCCTACGAGAACGGTGCTGTTTGCATTCAGGGTGGGCCCACTGCTCGGGCGTGCCCGAGGGGTCTCCTCAGTGCTTGGGGGTCCGGCCCCATGTCAGCGGCCAGTCGTCCCTCTCTTCCCTAAGGCATCTCGACAGGCGGCCTCCTGCCTACACTGTCTCCTAGAGCTGGACTCTGCTACCTGAAATTTGGCTTAAGTGGTTGGGGTCTCGGTCTGTGTCTTGCCCCCTGAGCTGAGCGCAGGCCCCTTCCTGCCCTCGGGCGCCCCGCGGTCAGAGCCTCCTGGCTGCTCCTCCCTGAGTCCCTGCAGATCGTTCGTTCCGAGCTGTGTCTTGAGGTGACAGAAGTTTCTGGTAAGGAGCAGAATCCGCAGCAGCAGGGGAGGGCCAGCCCTGGAGGTGGTCTGGCCCTGCGGCTCTCCTGTCGCGTCACGGAGCAAATGCGGGGGCGCAGGGTGGGTGTCGCCTCTGTCGCTGTGCCCCTGCCGCTCAATCATTTTCTGTTCAACTCGAGTCTGCTTTGGACGGCTCTCCAATTGTCCGCAGTATAAAATCAAGTAATTCAGATAAAGTTATTTCAGATCTCCTTATCTTAAGCACTTCATGGGGTTGCTTTGCGGGTTAATTAATTTTATGAAGATGTGTGTGCCGTGACGTTCCACACGCATGTGAGGCGTGATTTCTAGGGGCCGCGGCTGTGGCCCCTTGTGGCCCTTGCTGTCTGTGCGCCGTACTGAGCCAGCAGGGCCGCCTGCCTGGATCACGGGGTCAACGTGTTTCTTTGAGCAAACGACAAAAAGCCAATCTTCTGCCTTTGCGTCTGTGAAGCTCTGAACCCGTGTGGCTGTCGCGTCCCCGCTGGGAACAGTGGCTCTCAAACTGCGACGCATCCCGGAAACCCTGGCCGTGGGAGCCGCGCTGACTGGCTGAGGGGCCGGTGCACCGGGAAGCAGCCCCACCTCCTGCTGGGACCCCGTCCTGCCCTCCGCCGCGTGGGCGGCCACAGGATTCGTGGGCGGCCACAGGATGCGTCCTCTTGCATGGCGCGTGGCCGGAAGAGGTGAGAGGCACGTGCGTGTGCTGAGCCCAGCCCGGCTGCACAGCGGGCACCAGAATGGCGGTCCAGCGGGGCTCTGAGTCCTGGCCTCACCCCGACCCCTGGTCAGGATGTTCGTCTGGGCACTCCTCTGACCGTGCAGGTGATAATGAGCTCAGCAGAGATCCCACACAGACCAGACACAACTTAGGTCACCCCCCATGCCCACACACTGCCCACCCGGGAGCTGACGCTGGCCCCATGCCCCCTCCTCCCAGGCCTCTGCCTATGAGTGACCAGAGGTTTGGAGTACTGAAGGGTTCGGGGCCTTTATTCCTTCTTACTATTTTTAATATATATATTAAATATTAAATACATACATATGTAACTTGTAAATGGAAAAATGGACAGTCCTTCCCTTTAACTATAGTAGCATAATTCTGTAAGCTCTCAGGGGACTCAGTGACCCACAGCAGGTGTGCAGCACCTTCCCAGCCCAGCAAACACCCATCGCCTTGCCCTGGCGTGGGAGAAAGAGGTCAGTGAATCTTAACAGTTGTTGAGTGAGAACCTGCTGTGTGCTTGGATCTCGTGGGACTGGAGTCTGCGTGGCCCTGAAGTTTCCACCCAGCAGACAAAGCGACGGCTCCAGAAAGGAAAATCGCTGTGAAATGGCCCGGAAGATGCCAAGCGGCAGAAGCAGGAAACTTGGTTCCAAGTTGCCTTAAACCGTCCTGGGTTTTATTTGTTCCCCCCAGTGCTGGAGATGGAACGTGGGCGAGGCAGGCATCTGCCGTATGTCCCAGTCTTTTTGTTACTTTTATTTTGAAATAGTATCTCACTGAGCCGCCCAGACTGAACTCAAAGTCAGCTCGGTCCCCGAGTGCTGAGGTCACAGGCCTGGCTGCCACACTCAGCTTATTCTTCCTCTCGGGATGAAGAAATCTCACATCCGACAGAAAGCTGCCCACTTTCCTTGACGTGCTGTAAAGAATAAGGGTCTCCCTGTGTGTCTGCTAAAGGTGACTTGAAATCTGAGGCGGCACTGCTTTGCTCCAAACCCAGAAAACCTAATTAAATGGAACCGACCATCATCAACTGTGCATCTGGCTCCGCATGCAGCGTGTCTGGCTAGCCACACAGCATGTCTGGCTAAGCATGCAGCGTGTCTGGCTAACTATGCAGCATGTCTGGCTAAGCATGCAGCGTGTCTGGCTAACTATGCAGCATGTCTGGCTAGCCACACAGCATGTCTGGCTACGCATGCAGCGCGTCTGCCGAGCTTCTATTTTGCGTACCCCTTCCCCTGGTGTCCTTGGGCCATATATCTGGAAGTTCGACTGCGGATCCCTTGGACATGAAGGCCATGTAGAACCAGTGCTGTGTCTACCTCCTGGCTAGTCTCATCCGGCAGCAGCTCGGAGTGATGCACAAAGGTGTGGACAGCCTCGGAATTGCCACCTCCTCTGCGCAGCTCGCTTTCCTTTGGCACCACTTTTGCTGGGACGTACAGCAAAAAACCATAGGATTCAAAACCATCTGCCTGAAAAACACTGTGCAAACGTCTGTGAAGCAGCTGCGCGCGGCTCGCAGGAGCCTGTCCCTCCCCACACACTCACTGCACGCGGCTTGCAGGAGCCTGTCCCTCCCTCCGCATGCTCACTGCACGCGGCTCGCAGGAGCCTGTCCCTCTGCACGCTCACTGCACGTGGCTCGCAGGAGCCTGTCCCTCTGCACGCTCACTGCACGTGGCTCGCAGGAGCCTGTCCCTCTGCACACTCACTGCACGTGGCTCGCAGGAGCCTGTCCCTCCTCACACACTCACTGCACGCGGCTCGCAGGAGCCTGTCCCTCCCACACACTCACTGCACGCGGCTCGCAGGAGCCTGTCCCTCCCCACACACTCACTGCACGCGGCTCGCAGGAGCCTGTCCCTCTGCACGCTACTGCACGCGGCTCGCAGGAGCCTGTCCCTCTGCACGCTCAGTGCACGCGGCTCGCAGGAGCCTGTCCCTCTGCACGCTCACTGCACGCGGCTCGCAGGAGCCTGTCCCTCTGCACGCTCACTGCACGCGGCTCGCAGGAGCCTGTCCCTCTGCACGCTCACTGCACGCGGCTCGCAGGAGCCTGTCCCTCCCCACACACTCACTGCACGCGGCTCGCAGGAGCCTGTCCCTCCCTCCTCACATGCTCACTGCACGTGGCTCGCAGGAGCCTGTCCCTCCCTCCTCACACGCTCACCGCACGCGGCTCGCAGTAGCCTGTCCCTCCACATGTGCCTCGCAGCAGCAGCAGCAGCACATTACTAGAGACCCTCAAGGCAAATGCTGGCTAGCACAGACTCTGTCTGAATTCAGAGGCATGAATTTGCATGAACTGCTTTCTCCCTTTGGACCCAGGTGTCTCTTCACCGTAGATCTTCCAAGAAACTGAATATTGACAACTTGATCACTTTCAATTGTTTCTTTATAGTGCCATTATTAAGAACCACTTAGGAGAGGGCCGCGACCCAGTGTGTGGAGAATGTACTTTGACAGAATCCCCAGTCTCTGCTGTGCTAGCACACAGGGACGCGCATTCTTTCTCCCCTCGAGTCTCCTCTCTGTCCCTGGGCGGAAGGAGCTGGGGGCTGCGGCTGTCATTGCTCTGGTGTGGCAGGTCCCAGAGAGAGGCCACACTGTGGAGAGAGAGGGTTCTCAGCTGCCATGGCTCCGTGCCATCACGGTGGCTCCGTGCCATCACGGCGGCTCTCAGCTCCCATCACAGCGGCTCTCAGCTGCCATCACGGCGGCTCTCAGCTCCCATCACGGCGACTCTCAGCTACCATCACTGTGGCTCTCAGCTGCCATCACGGCGGCTCTCAGCTACCGTCATGGCGGCTCCGTCCTGTGACTGTCAGAGGGAAGAGGCACCCCAATCTAGGTCCCATCCTCAGTTGAGGGGCGACAGGGCAGTGTTTAATTTACTTTGCTCCCATTTCCTGCCAGATAACTCAGCTCTGTAAATAGCCTATTGCATTACTTTATGCATGTTGCATAGTTACCTCAGGGTTAATGCGTCGATGCATCATCCGTCGTCAGAGCAGAGCTCGCTGACCGTCTGTGTCTTTAGGGTGTCGCTCGACAATTGCGCAGAATTTTAAGAGCTGCTGTCTTCAAGTCGTCAGTGTTTTCTTGTGCAGTGTGGAGTTGGGTTCAGTTCACAGTACCGTTCTCAACAAGAGGTCGTATTTGCCCATATTCTCTCTGCGTTGTGAGCAGAGGATCACGGTTCTGTTGAGATAAGACGTGGTCTTGGCCCCCGTACATCTTAGTGGGAGCCTTCGTTCTCCCTCTGGTGAGCGGCTCCATCTTCTCAGACTCATGATGGGCGGAGCTATTACTCCCAGCGCCTCTGTTTCGTCTTGGGGTCTGCTGTCAGTCTTCCCAGTGCTGGTCATTAAGTCAGCCTCCTTGTTCTACGTGAACTGTGTCACTGTGAAATGCTGCACCCCTCTCTGGGCTGGTGTGCGTCTCGCCTCTCTGGCTAAAGCTATGGTGGGTCTCGGAAGCCACCAGCCGTGGGAAGGTCGTCAACGCTCTGCTCAGGGACACGCTCGTGAGCAGCCTTGGAAATAACTTGCACACGCTGGATGCGGTGGCCCAAGCTGTGATCTTGGGAGGCAGGGGGCTGAGGCACGTCCCCCTCGTCTGCTGCGTGCACGCGCAGGTCCCCCTCGTCTGCTGTGTGCATTGTGACTGTGGGTGCCAGAGTCTTCAGGCCTCCAGAGCCCGTTCTGCTTCCACTGTAGACACTCACCCCTGCGGGAGCGTGCGAGCGGCCGCATACATGCTTGTGTCTGGTTTGTCCTTCTCAGCATCCTTAGGGGACTGTGCGCAGCCCTATGTGGAAGAAGAAAACCGTTTTGGCAGATCTGTGGTGTGTCGACAGCGGGCCGTGTCGTGCGCCATCCCCTGCTCTGCAGAATGAGTTTATCCCAGAGGAACTCACCCAGTTCATGAAAACACACCCGCTTCACTGTTTCAAAGTGCCGCGTGAGCGCTGCCTGCAGCAGAACTCCAGGCTCCTTGTTCTGTCTGCCTGTCGCTGACAAGCCCTGTCCGGAGCCTGCTCTCCACCGCTCGTCTCTAGGATGCACAGTCACTCCAGTCATTCAAGGCGTGCGGACAGTACTACCGTTGGTGTACACGGCACATGGTTTCGTGTTTGACATCAGGTCTTCGATGCCCTGTAAGGAGCTGGTATTTCTTGGAGCTGAGGTGCCAGGACAGCGAATGGCCTTGAATTCCTGTCCTCATCCTGCAGTGCAAGCGCCTCGCCCCCCAGCCTCTCCCCTGCCTCAGGAAGTCCTCCTTTCTTCTTCAGCAAGGACAGATAGCTTTGCTAGGTATGGTGTCTGGGCTGGAAACTGTTGCCTTTCAACACTTGAAGAAACCGCCATCCCAAGCCCTCCGCCTTCCAAAGTGTGGACTGAGAAGCGCTGCTGCACAGGGACCTGTGGTGAAGCCCTCACAAGGCTTCCCTGAGGCCGCTTCTGATGTCCTGTCTTCGTTCGTGTGCTTAGAGGTTTAACCTTCATTTGATGTGGAAGCTCTTTTCTGGATTTGTGCCTGGATTGGAATCTCTGTCTCTAAGGCAGGGAAATGTCTCGCTTTTATTTCACTGAGAATGTCCCAGAGCCTTGAGGACATGCCCTGGCTCTTTTTCCATAGCGTCGGGGAAGCTGAGCTTGCTCTTGCCTTCTGACTCTAAGCTTCCTCTTTGTTGGGATGTTCCGGTTCCCACCTTCCTTGCAGGCTCTGACGTTCATCTTCTCCCTGGCCGTCCCAGGCGAGGCTTCTGAGCGTGTTCTCTCACTTGTGCTTCTCACGGCCAGCATTTCCCGGGCGTTTCCCCTTGGCGTTTCCATCTCTTTATTGAATTCTCTTGTCTCGACTTCCTAATTTCACTCATCTGTGTGCCCCCCTGGGCTCTCCCAAGAGCATATTCTTCTCTCTGCACTCACCTCACTTCTTCCTTCGTGTTCCTCTTCTAGGGTCCTCTAACTCCCCGGAGTCCTTTCTAGAGCCACTGGCTGTCTTGGTTCTTCACATAGTTTGCGTGTGCGGTGACTTGCCCATCTGTAGCTAAGGTGTTGGTTAAATTCATTCATTAATGATTTTAACCCACTCTTACTCTTTCAGAGGGGATGTTTGTATGTTCACAAGGGATGGGTGTTGCCAGGGGTGGCGGGCCGGCTGGGGCCTCCTGGGTACTGTCTCTACCCATCCTCACCGAGGCGGCAAGAAGGGGGATTCTCCGACATGAAGTCCCATAGAATGGCTGCAGGTCACCACAGGGCACTCCCCCCGGAGTGACCGGAAAGACCGAGTGTCCAGCACACTGCCCACTGGGGCTGCGGGCAGGAGCTGACCTCCTTTTCCAGCTACGAGGGATGGCTTGTGACAGGCAGAAGATGATGATTGTCAGGAGGCCGGGCTGCGGCAGGTGCTTTCCCGGGCAAGTGGATAAGGCGGTGGAAGCTGATTCAGTGAGTTGGCATTCTTCAGCATACTAAGGCAGTCTTCCTGTCTAACCAGTGAGGTTTGTCCCTCAACAAACCTATGCATATGGCCAGTTCCCTGAGCTCCTGGTGTTGTTTTGAGCACTCCTGCCAAACTAAGAACTGCAACGGAGAATCATAAGAAAGAATAAAGCCCCTGTATTCCCCAGCTCTTTGACCATGACTTCATCACAACACGAATGCAAACTGCAGTGGGGTATCCCTGGAACCTGGTCATGGGCCATCTGTGGCATCCGTGTGGGGCTACATTCCTGGCACGTCCACTGCAGCGACACATGGGGGCTGCTCAGTGGCTTTGTGAGGCCCGGTCGACCCACCCGCATGATGTCCCCCGACTCCGTAGAAACGGGCACTTGCTGTTTCAGGAAGGAATGTTTTGATGGGGATTAAAGCCAGACACTCCAGGACCGAGGGCAGGATGCGATGTGCTCTGGTTGGCTGAATCCGTAAGTAAAGAGGCAGGGAGTTGGTTCAGGAACCTAGCCCGAGTCTCCCAGGAACTGGCTGCAGCCCCCACAGGGTCTCCTGGTCCAAAGTGTGAGTAACATTGTCAGCTGTGCAGTCAGCACGCTTCTCCCCGCACACACAGACCACTGGTCCTGCACCCCACGGCCCCTGGCTTGCTCTGGCTGCCTTTCAGACCTTCAGGGCACAGGCTCGGGTAGGTGTGGGCTCGTGTGCGCCCATGTGTCCCCTGACCCAGCGGAAGAAGTGGGCAGGGTTTTGCCATCTCCTCCCACCTTTGCCCCGCAGGGTGCTGTGTGGTCCTTGGCGGAGCAGGAGGACGGTGGGAACCCGCTCAACGGGGCTGGATGGAGGCGAGTGGGAAGGGAAGCTTGGCTGCTGGCCGTGGGCTGAGCCTGGGCGGGAAGCCTGGGGCCTCCCACGTGCAGACACGACGGCAGAGTCCTGAAGGTAGCATCAGCCTCGGAATGACATTGTGGACCCCAAGGTAGGCAGGCCGCCCTCCTGGGCGTGGACCTCCGCCCTCCTGGGCGTGGACCTCCGCTTACAGCTGTGACTCACTGAGGGCCCCGGCCACGCCTGCTGCAGCTGTTGTGACCACCTTGGGCATCGGCCACGCGTGCTTTGTGTGGTGCGCTGCGGACGTTAGTCACACGTGCTGTGCTCATACACCTTCCTGCCGGGCGCCTTGAGTCGCTGATCTGACTTTGTCCGTCCTTCTATCTGGCGACTCTAACCTTCCTGTCTCTGTTTCAACAAATGAACGTTGATATCCACTGAAGATTAAAACCTACCACGCTCAAAAGGAGCAGGGAAGAGTCTATACCTTGAGGCTGTCCACTTGCCCTTCCCTCCCCCACCCCTGAATTCTGTGGCATTGTGTTCCCGCCCCCTGCACATCCCCACTGTGCTAACTCTCCATTAAAGCATGAACACCAGACATCCCAGGCCGCAGCAGTGCTGAGGCCAGCGGCCACGCTAATGTCTTGGGCGCAGTACTGCACAGCAGCCGGCGCAGTTCTGTGCCCCTGGCAGTATTCTGCCCTTGGTGAGGCCCGTCCTTCCAAGAAGCCCCACGTGTGGCCTGATGGGGAAAAGCAAGCCCTGTCACAAACAAACTTAGCAAGGCTCCACCTAGACCTCATCCTCCACTGGGTGTCCTCCCCACAGGCCAAGGTGGACCAGATTGTCCGGAGCAGATCCTGATTCTGGTTTTAAATTTCAGAAAACCTGGGTGTGCCAGGAAAAACATGGAGGGAAAGCCACAGTGGCCTGACCTACCGGCACAGCACACTTTGGTCTTTGAAACAGGGTCCGTGTGGGGTCGGCCAGCCTTGAGCTCTACATATCAGTAGATGACGCCAAATCCCAATCCTCCCACCTGTACCTGCTGAGGGCTCGGATGGCAGGCGGGGCTGCCACGCCTGGTTTTATGCACGCCCAGAAGTGCTTCGAGCTAACGTGTTATCTTTAGATCACACTGAACTTCATTGCTGGTATTCCAAACGAGTCCTTTACCTTTATTTGCCATCTAGCTCAGTGTGAGGAGAAATAGCTTGTGAAAGAGTCGCCTACAAGAGGGAAGACAAGACGGGGGTGGGATTCTGGGAGGCTACACTGGCCTCCTGTGGTCTGGGGGCCTTTCAGAAGCCAGAGACCTTCAGACAGGATGCACAAGAGCCTGTGTCACAGGGGAAATGAGAAGACAGCTGTGCCCCCCTCGCTCCACCCTCAGAGCTTCCACATACACCTCCAGCTCCACTCCCATCGCTTCCTGCGCACGCACCGAATGAGGGCGCGGGGCCTGAGCCTGTCATCAGGCACCAGTGTGAGCATCTCTGGCTTCTAAGGGCCTGAGCGGGTGACTGCAGCTTCATATGACAAATCAGGGGGTCTCCTACAAGCCCGGGGTGCTTCCTGAAACCCCAGGCAGGGCACTGGCTTGGCTTCTGCCAAAAACAAGAAGGAAAAGAGACTCCGGCCCTGAGAGCACAGCTGCCGTCGCAGCTTCCCTTGCGCTGTGGAGAGTGAGGGATCTCACATAGTGGAGGTCCCGACGATGGGCGTGGCCTCACCAGCCTGGATGCCCACAGGTCTTCTCAGAGAGGGACAGAGAGAGTCTAGCCAGAGGAGGAGTCTGCAACTGACCACCGAGCGGTCAAGCCTGAGCTGATGCTGACCGTGTTTAGCTAGGAAATACTGGGAGAAAAGAACGAGTGGGTTTTGGTGGCAACGTGGTATGAAAGCCAAGGCTGAGTGTCTAGCAGTGGTGGCCATTTGGATCATCTACACCTTTGCCCTCGTGGGCTGACCTCTGACCTGAACGCTTGTAAACCCAAGTGTCAGTAGGGGCTTCGACCTCACCTAGGACGTGGGCAGGGAGCCACCTTGGGAGACCTCTAACGCAGAGTGCCAACGTCCGTCCATTTGCCTGGTCTTGCCTGGTGTCTGCAGTTCTGAGTTGAAGGGCCAGAGGCTCTGGCAGAGTCTCCAGTGGGTGGATTTGAAAACACAGCTTTAACATCATGGTGAGTCTGACTGTGGGGTCTCCCATCCGACCACATCTGCTCATGGTAAAGTCCAATTCTGTCACTAACCAGTAGTAGTTTGTGACTTGGTCAGAACTAAGAGTGAAAGAAATGACTTCGGTGGACTGATTCTCCCTTTTTCCTTCACTTGGGCTGTGTGCGTGAGAGGGACCAGCGCATAGCTGAGCTTGGTGCGCAGAACCTCTGCAAGCGGGGAGCAGAGAAGACGGAAGAAAGCTTCCCCTTCAGATGTGCCACCCTGGGTCTGCCGTTACCTGCCAGCCACAGCTGCTGCCTCTACCACAAAGAGAGCGGATGCAAAACTAAGACCTGGACAATAGGAACTGGGATCTGAGCGTCTGCGGGCGCCTTAATCCGCGGCTGAGCCCGCCCGCTCCTTCCGCAGGGCAGCGTTCTGATCCCGTGTCAATTACCGCACAAAGCTGCCCTCCACGGGCAGACCCTTTTAAGTGTTTTAGTTTTTGTTCAATATTTTATGTTTCTGCTTCTAAACCTGACTGTTGACATTCTGCTGATCAGCTGAGCAGGGAAAAGCAAACGGTGTGTGTGGGGAGGCGGGTGTGTGTGTGTGATATGTGCATGTGCCCGCACGCACGTGTGTTTTGTGCGTGTGTGGTATGCGTGTGCACACGCATGTGTTGTGTGTGTGTATGCGTGTGTGTGTGTGTGTGTGTGTGTGCGTGCGCATGTGTTGAGCTGTGTGAAGTCGCTGTGCTCACATGTCCCGCACGGTCAGGCCTTGTGTTCTGTAAAGAGGGGTGTCCTGCAGGTTTCTAGACATGACTCGGAATCTGCGGCCCGCGTGCTTCCAGGTGGGCTGTGGGTGGAGGTGCTATGGAGACAGAAGCCTGCCCGCACATTTCACGGTGGGGACCTGTGCCGTCCTTCGCCTGGCCTGTCCACCTGCCCCGAGGCGGTGCCCGTCCTCATCGGGGTCCCTACGTGGCCGCAAGGACCCTCCCAGAGCCCAGCCGCAGCGCTCTCGGTCTCTGCCTCTGTGTGGACAGAGCATGGGAGCACAGGCCTGTTTCCCTCGGCATCCACCACCCGTGGCTCTGCCGACCTGCTGTGTGGAGAAGCCTATCTGGTGAGCACCAAGACAGGAGAGCCCTGGGGACCCCCTGACCCCGAAGCCTACTAGGTCTTCCCTTTAGTTGTTTTCTTTCTTAAAGTGGTTGATTCTGAGACACTGTGTGGCGGGCGTTTTCTAAGCTCGAGAGCAGACAGGACAAGAGCAGAGGCAGGAAGGGCCCCGGGCAAACACGGGAGCAGGCGGAGCTGCTTTCCCGGCAGCCTCCTGCAGCGTCGGCTGAGGAAGGAGCAGCCAGAGCCCGCGCCTGGACTCCTGGCGAGGGAGCCAAAGCAGCAGTCGTCTGCTGCGCGCTACGAGCCAGAAGCTGCCACTGTGAGGCCCACCATGAAGCCCACCATGAAGCCCACCATGAAGCCCACCATGAAGCCCACCATGAAGCCTGGCGACGAGCCTCTTTGGCCTGACTCCTTACTCGGGAGATTCCACAGGAAAGAGTGAGGACAGGAGGGAGCGCTTGCGTCCTGTTGAATGGAAGCTGAAGTCTAGTCACAGAAAACCTTCAGGAGTGTGCTTCTTGGGGGCCAGAGCACCATCACCCCAGAACACTGTCACCCCAGACCAGCACCACCCACACCACCACCCACAGCACCACCCACAGCACCACCCACAGCACCACCCACAGCACCACCCACAGCACCACCACCCACAGCACCACCACAGCACACCCACAGCACCACCACCCACAGCAACACCACCACAGCACCACCACAGCCCCACCACCCACAGCCACCACCCACCCACCGCACCACCACCACAGCCACCACCCACAGCACCACCCACAGCACCACCCACAGCACCACCACCCACAGCACCACCCACAGCACCACCCACAGCACCACCCACAGCACCACCCCCAGCACCACCACCCACAGCACCACCCACCACACCACCACCCCACAGCACCACCACCCACAGCACCACACCCACAGCACCACCACCCACAGCACCCACCCACAGCACCACCCACAGCACCACCCACCCACAGCACCACCACCCACAGCACCACCCACAGCACCGCCCCAGAGCCCGGCTGCTCTCTTGCTCATCTGTGACGGTGGCCGACAGCCGCAGGCTCATGCATGGAAACGCTTCCTTCTGAGGGTCCCCCGGGGGGTTCCCAGACCCCATCACAATCTGGTCCCTTGCAGGAGGCCAGCAGGGCCAGGCCAGGAGCTGGGCTGGGCGACTTTCCCGTGAGGGCCACTTTGTTCTTGGCTTCAGAAACGCCGCGTAAGCCGCTCATCAGCAGCCACGTGCTCTTCAGAGAGAGTTTTGTTGGAACCAGCCTGAAGCTCTGGTGGTCTTCCGGTCGACCCTGAAGGACTGGCCTGCACTGTGTCTGAAGGGGGTGCAGGCCTGGCCTGGGCGCCCCGTTGGGTGCAGGGATGTTCTGTCAGTCGTCAGTAGAGTTCTGTTTCCTGTGCCAAACACCTAGTGATTGAGATGAAGTTTCTCACCATCTGTCCTGCCCCGAAAGTGCTACAAGCTGTCCTCTCCTTCTCTCCTTCCCCAGACTTCTCTCCTTTCTTCCTCATTCTTTTCCTGTTTTCATTCCAGACATTTGAACTCATTTTCGCTCATGATTTTTCCTTTGATGGCCATGTGGCTCTTTCCTACTGTCTCCCGTGTTCCAACACGGGGAGTGCAAGTTTTTATTTTATTTTTTTTTCTTGTTCACATATGTGTGCTTGCGTTTCCGCAGTGGACAGGTGCAAGTGAGCGTGAAGAGGCTCTGGGACGCGTCTGCCTTTGGAGGGAAACGTGACGTCAGGAGTCACCTGCGTTGCTCTACCTCCTCACTGCTTCACCCTGGGGTCCCACTCTTCCTCCCAGGGCTGGAATTGCAGCATTTTTACATGGGCTGTGGGGTGCAAACTTAGCTCTTTTGCTTTCGAAGCAAAGGCGTTAACCGTGGAATCATCTCAGCCAGAATAGACTTTTAAAGCCTTGCCGCCAAAGGATATCAGAAACTGGAGAAAATTCAGAGAAACGAAACAGACGCAGGGGAGGCAAAGGGTTTGCTCGGGAGAGGAACGTGAGCGTGGGGCTGGACACAGCCGCTGGGGGGCTGCTGCCGCCCGAGGGCTTTAGCTGCAGACATCCAAGGAGAGAGATGGCACAGGCGGCGGAGGGAGGTCAACTCTCCTGAGATGCCATTGGATCCTCGGGAGCCTGGCGCGGAGGAGAGAGGAGGTGGGTAGCGTCCATCTCTGTAGGACGAAGCAGGTTCTGGTGCCTGGTCATCAGTCGTGCAGCTCTGGTCCTGCTGATTATGGGGAAGGAGCCCAGCCCCGTGGCGCCCCCAAGCCTGCTAATAACCAAGTGAGACCCTTCCCCATGCCCTGGGCATGAGGCTGCCCATCCAGGCTGTCTGGTGCCAGGACTCTCAGGACAAGGGGTTCAGAATACCTCTTCCTCAGGCAGGACACCCTCCTCGAGTCTCCTCTCACCCTCCTCCCGAGGTCCCTCATCCTCACACACCCTCTCCCGGGTCTCCCTCCTCCTCACCCACACCCCTCCGCGTCACCCCCTCCTCCTCACACACCCTCCTCCCGAGTCTCCCTCCTCCTCCCCTTCCTCCCCGAGTCCACTCCCCTCCTCCCCACCCTCTCCCGAGTCACCCTCCTCCTCACACACCCTCCTCCCGAGTCTCCCTCCTCCTCACACACCCTCCTCCCTAGTCTCTCCAGAGATTCCAGGAAACGTCTTTGATGTTGCCAGCCCGAGGTCGATCTTCGCTCTTTGTCACGGTCCTTTCTTCTTCAACAGCTTTTCTAGTTTGAGCCACACTTGTCAGATATGCTCACGTTCATTTGGAAATGCACCTTCCATAATTAGAGAGAGAGAGAGAGAATACTGTTCCAGAGACGGGACCCCACCCTTTGCCTTGGTGTTTGGTGTTTGGTAACATTATTAATCCAATTTAAATGAAAATGATCCTTCACATTGTTCCCCAAGTGCACACATTTTTTTCTCTGTAAGACCAAATGCTATGTTTTCCTTTCCTGCAAAGGCCAAGGGGCGGTTTTAATACAGATTAGTGGAAGTGCCAGGCCGCCTCTGTAGGTGGTGGGACGGTTATCATTTGTGTGGTTAGCTTCACCTTGTAGCTGTGTCTGGAAAATGCAATTAACAGCTTCATATTCCAACGCAGCTTTCATTCCTGCTGCATAGGGTGCAACATTTGCATCATAAAAAAACTAATTGGTAAACACAGTCTTGTGGCTCCTCCGGATCCGCCCAGTTCTCCTCAGTTAATTGGCTCGGCTTCAACACACATTGGATGGGATTTCAAAGGGTTCCTCGGATTAGAGAGCTGGCAAGCACTTGTGTTCAGGAACCAACTCCAAGGAGACTCGGAAAATATTTTAAATTAATGCCAATTGCAGCAACGCGCTTGTCCAATTGTTGCCATGGGAACCGTTTTGTCTGCTAATCTGATGGGGGTGTGTGTGTTGGGACTCTCTCTTTGACCTTCAGAGAGGGAGCCAGCCGCAGGGTCCCTGGGCACCGTGGTTGGAGAGAGCACGGTGACCATCTGCCTGCAGCCCCCGTGGCCACCACTCACCCCACCTCCAGCTCACAGAACCCTGTCCTGCATACACCCCCCAATGCGCAGCCCGTGAAGTACCCGGGAGGCTGTGCTGATGTATCCAGCGTCTTCCCCTGGAGAAAAACCAGGGTGGAAATCCTGGGAGTGACCGACGTAGCAGATGAAGGTCCTCGTGGTGGGGGGGGTCTTCTGCCAAGCTGCGTCTAGGCCCACCTGGCTGGGTTCCGACCCGCGAGTCCACCTGGGATGTTACGCGTAGGCCTCTTTCTTGCGTTCTTCATTCCTCTTCCTCATTCCTGCCCCTGAATGCAGACGTGATGGCTACAGCTGTACCACGGTCCCTGAGGGGCCAAAGGCCTGAGATGGGTGGTCACACGTGAGGCCGTGTCGGCGCTGAGCTGGGACCAGGGTGGCTCCCGCGCCCCAGCTGTCATTTGAGGCTTCCTGTTCTGAAGCCAGCAGACGACGACGGGGACCTTCCCGTGCCAGAGGACGAGGCCTGGGCGCGTGTTCCCAGGCTCCTGGGCTCGTTCAAGGAGCTGAACGGACGCACACAGGATGCAGAGGCCTCGAGGAGGTGCTCAGCAGCGGCGAAGCCACGGAGCAGGGCAGGCCAGGGCCAAGGTCCAGCTGGACGGGGCACCAGGCCAGGTGCTAGCCGGGACTCCCTTCACGGGAGAAAGTGAACGAAGGAGGAGGGCGGTTGCCAAGGGTGCAGCTTGGGTGGCTCTTTTCTGATTGACAGATTAAGTTGCTGAGCCATTTCTTGGCTACGCAAGACTCTTCCCAGCATGCATCTGGCTTAGGCATGTGCTCACCTCTTAGGCATAGGACTGAGAGTGCATTCTCCCTGCAAGTTTCCTTAGAGGACACAGTTTGGCTTCTTCATACAGACCCAAATCCAGTTCGCACTGCGTGGGCCTTTCCACTTGAGACCCACGTGTACACGGAGTGTGGCTGACTAGAATCTGTCCAGGTTTGATGGTCATTAAGGGCAGGAGAAACTTGTTCCATGGTTTGGAGAGAAGTGCGGCGTGGCTCGGAGCAGTGGGGTCTCTGAGTTGCTGACAGGTTGCTAGTGTGTTGTCTAGAGAGGGGTCTGTGGGGATGGTACATGTCGGGAAGGGTCTCGGGCTATCAATGCTTTCTTGCAAGTGGGTGTGCGCTCAGCTCTTCCTGTGCCTATCTGCCTCACCAGAACTGCGCAGCCGCCTGCCTGGCCCGGGTGCCCACGCACACCTGCGCCCATCACACCCAAGAGCTCCACCTGCCTGGCCCGGGTGCCCACGCACACCTGCGCCCATCACACCCAAGCTCCCCACCTGCCTGGCCCGGGTGCCCACGCACACCTGCGCCCATCATACCCAAGCTCCCCACCTGCCTGGCCCAGGTGCCCACGCATACCTATGGCCCCATCACACCCAAGAGCTCCACCTGCCTGGCCCGGGTGCCCACGCACACCTGCCTGGCCCGGGTGCCCACGCACACCTGCGCCCTCACACCCAAGCTCCCACCTGCACACTCTACAGAGCTGCTTCCCATCATGTGCATTCTAGTCATTCTCCACATGGGTTTACTTGTTGCTGTTCCTTTCTTTAAAGTTGTCCAGTCTAGGTTCCTGAAACTATGGATTATTTTCGTCTTTAAACCTCACTGTCAGACATCTATGGCAGGCACACGCCCGCCCCGTGGTGTTCAGCACACATAAGGAATCATGTCATGCGCATGCGATCTCAGAAGCGCGCTCCCTTTACCTGTCCTTGCGTCCACTCGCCTGGCCCGTACGTCTGCCTCTGGGAAGGCGCAGCCGCCCCAGACGAGCAGTCATGGCTTCTTACCCAGAGAGAAGACAGTGCTGGAAAGGCTGTGGGTGCCCGAGGACTAAAGGGTTAATAATTCTCAAGGGACATGGAAGTTCAGCTGGGAACACATAGTAGACAGCTCTGTGCTCAGTACAAGGAGCCTTCAATTTTGGTAAATTATGGGAGCTGGGTGCTCTTGGTGTGGTTTTATTTGTGTAATGTATGTGTGACAAGAAAAGTTATGTATGTGTCGAATAAACAAAAAATTACTAGATGGTGCACTCGCGGATGTGAGTTGTTGTGAGTGAGCAGGTCTTTGTGTATGTGTGCGAAACTGTTTGTGTGATGAGGGAGTGAGTGTATGGGTCGCTGTGAGATGTGTATATGTGGTGAGTGCTGAGTAGTGTCGTATGTCCCTGTGTGGGAGGGGTGACGTGCGAGCTGTGTATGTGTGATGTATGTGTGTTGTGAGGGTGGTGTATGTGTGTGTGAGTTGATGTGTTGTGTGTGTGAGTGTGTATATGTTCCCCTTTGTTGAGCAACTTATATCTGTGTGCGTGTAGATGTGTGTGAGTTTCTCCTTGTGTGATAGCGTGTATTTATCTGGCTTATCATCTGTTATTTGTGTGTATGTGTGAATATATGTGTGTGTGAAGGGATTCCTAGGCTGGTGAGTGGATGTGTTGTAGTGAGTACTGTGCTAGTGTATGAGTGAGAGTGTTTCTAGG
>JALPQD010001035.1:0-191714 GCA_023101885.1 Typhlomys cinereus | reverse complement strand
GAATGAAAGAAATACATCTTTTTGCAAAAAGAAGTACAACATTGTTACTACAAGAAATTAATGCCCCAACATATGTTATAGATTTCATTTAACAGAAAATAAATGGTTCTGTATCTTTTTTTTTTTTTTTTTAGACCAAGATTGGACCCAGGTCCCTTTGTACATACAAGACCAATGCTGTGCTACTATGCGCATCCTGAGCCCTTTTTTTGAGATGTGTCTCACTAAATCTTACAGGCTGAGCTTGGCTCACTACATAGCACAGACAGTTCTCACATTTGCTATGCCCCTTCATCAGCCTCCTGAGTAACAAGGCCACAGGTTATATGTGGCTACACCCAGCCGATGATTAAAGATTGCCACACTGTGCGTAACCCAGACCGAGGAGCTGATAATGATGGTGTCCATTGTCCTCCCCTTCCCCCCCCCTCCCGCAGAGCAGAGCATGTGAACCTTACTTGCTGTCTCTTCATCACAGAACCAACCACCCCTGGTTGTTTTCATCATTTCTAAGGATTCCTAAAACTTTGTTTTCAACCTCTCATTAAAGGTCTGTCTTATATCTTCAATATCCTAATCAGAGTTTGTTTTGTTTGGTTTTCCTTCACTTTCCTGTCTCGGGTCACTAGCTCACAGAGAGCCCTACTACGGTCTATAAAATTACCCTGGAGGACTTGTCCTTTTTATACATACCATATGTACCTACAAAAATGTACTCATTTAAAGTTTTTCTCATTCCATTAAAAAAATAATGAGGAATGTAAAACTATTTACCACATATATTTCATAGATGAAGAGAAAATACTCTTGAATCATCAAAGTTTTGAATTTGACAAAAGAGAATAAATGGAATAAGATTGAAGGATGTGATAATCAAGGTAGGGACACAGGCAAAGTTAGTGAGAGAAGATTTTGATTTTTGTTTTTTTTTAACGTGGGACCTGGGATCCGAAACTCAGAAACCTTCTTGCTTGTGAGCCGCGTCACAAACCCTGAGCCATCTCTCCAGCTCCGAGTAGAAAGATTTTCTTGAAGTTTTTTACCTTTGTATTTCAGTTATTGACAAAAAGAATTATTTACATCATTCAGTTTATCATCCTCATGTTTCCTTCACTAAAGAGGCAGATCAGACTTGAGGATTCATGTAGTCTAGTTTGAATGCAAGTGCTGACTAAGCATCTTAACCTCTCTAGTCTCAATGTATTCAATTTATAAATAGGAATAGTTGCAAATTAATATTTATGAATATTAAGTTAAATGGTGTAAAGAGGCACACACTAACTTTTACAAAAACGCTAAGATACTGTCCCCTTTTCTTCTCATTGCCTATAATTCATAGTACAGAATTCAGCTGTCCTTTATGAGAAGTCTACATACCATGATGATATTTGGTTTAAAAAAAAAAAAAAAGCAGAAGGAGCTGTCAGGCTGGTTTAGTGCATCTTGCCAACAAGCCTGATGACCAAAGTTCAGTCTCTGAAACTTACATGGTATAAGGAGACAAATGACTCTTGCAAACTGTCCTCTGACCTGCATACTCACATCATGCACATACCAACAAGATGAATCAAACAAATGGGAGCGCTGGAGATACAAAAGCAAGCTCCAGTAAGACGTGGCTTGATGGGGAGAGAAAGTGTAGCCTGGGATCAAGAAATCTGAGCTAATCCTGGTTTCATGCTGACTGGGAATATGATCTTAGGTAATTCACATAAACTCCCTTGCCTGAGTTTATATTGAACTAATATTTGAGAAAGTATCTTTAAGGAAAGCTTAAAATGTTAGTTTTTAAAAAAAATTAACTCTTCAGAGAATCCAGAGGCACTGTTGTTTGTCAGGCACCTGAGGCATAAGCACATTAGGCCTCCTCAAATACATTTGTAATGGTTCATTTGCATCATTCATTTTTCTGAAGCAAATCAGTTCATTTTGAAATTCATATTTCATGCAGCTACTTAACTAATTGCTGCAATCAGCAGCAATTTATTTATAGCAGGGTTGTTCAATCACTTCAAGGTTAGAATTCCATGCACAGTGTATTTTAATGATCATATTTTTAATGGCAAGTTTTAATAGGGGAAATGGTTAATCTGCTAATATTCTCCTGAAAATCCGAATTCTGATTCTGTAGTTTATCTTCACCAAATAGTAACTTTAAAAGACCACAGCAAAGTCACTGACCCAGTAGGTACACCAGCTGTTGGAAAAATTGTCCTGTTTAAAAAAAAAAAAATAGAAGGGAAGAACATCCTGTTTTTATTCTTGTATAGAGACCCTCATTAAATTACACAAAAACAATAATCAGATAGAAGCTGTTCAAGTTAATGGCACCTCTGAGTCTCTGTCAAGAGAGCTTTATTTAATGTGCAACAGACCTGGAGTGATGCAGGTGCCTTTCAGGCCCTCATTTAATTTAAGCTGCTTTAGTTGGCATGGCAACTAGTTGAGACATCTGGGAGACATTATGCTGGGGAGTGAGACTTCAGAGGATTTCTTTTAGAGCAAAGCAGAAACCTTATTGTAAAGCTCTGTTACTTCTGAATTTTTACAGCTACAGCATTAAGTTTTCAAAATCAGGAATTATATTTTTCTAAAACAGCTTTAGTTGTTGGGTTGTCTTCATGAACTGCTATATTCATGGAATGAAAATTTATTTCCCATAGGAATTTACTTTGCTAAAATAAAGCATGAAAAAAACTTCATCTCTGCAAAATAGCTGTCTTAATCTATTTAAAAAAAAAGGCCCATATCTTAAATTTTCAGTGTTGTATATTTAGAAGTGATTAAAAGAAAGCATTTCTGTACACAAAAAATGATAAAGGTTGATAAGGAGCTGTATGCAGTTTTGCCTTTACTTTCTGAAGTAATTAGAATTTACTGACCTGTCCCTGTTGTGTTTTCCAACCTGATGTATCATCTTCTCGAGAACAAGAAGTATCAAAGAAGCATCTGTTCACACTCACATTAAACATCTTCACAAAAGGTTGAATGAAGGGTTTTTCAAGTTCATGGATCCTGAAGACAGTGATACAGTGATGTAGTCATTTGGGCTTAGCAGAGAGAATGCTTCGTGATTTATGTTTTGTGAGGAATTGTGCACATGTGTATGTGGTCTTAGTTTAAAAAGAATTGACATTTAAGCCTTATTTTTCAGTTTTTGGTACCTGGTAATACTTTCTTCTATATAAGAGTGAGCCATTTGAAATTTTCATAGTCAAGAAATAGTCTAGTTTGTCCAAATCTGCTTAAGCCTGTGGTAAAGATCATCTTGCCTGATGTTTTGTAATGCCAAATAAAATCTCATCTTTTTTTTTTTTTTTTCAGAAATATTTTTTACTTAAGGTCAGTTCCAACTAGCATGTTCCTTTTGCTCCTTTCATTGAAGATATAGTGACTGTTGGAAGAAAGCATATGGCATTACTTCCTGCTTATTCTCTCTGTTTGAGGCTTTTCTATCAGTTGTTCTTTTTATAAGTCAAAGTAAAATTTACTAAGTGCTAGCACCATGACTTCAACCTGATAACATGAAAATTAAGGTATTTTCCTTGTGCTGCTTGGCATTCATACTAGCTGCCATGCTCAAGGTTCTGGCATCACAGCCAGGCTGTCAGTTCTGAAAATACTTGAGGCAGAATGGAGCACAACCAGCACTTCACATCCAGGCAAAAACTTTTAGTGCTGGCAGGAGCAAAAGAATTGTCAGTAAATTCAGCAGACATAGCAGACATTCCATAAAGACAGTGTACTTCAGTGCTTCCTTCTTTAAGACTATTTTTCCTAAATAAAACTGTAGGTTGGCAACTGTCATACTCCACTTTGGCTGCCATAAGAAACTACCAAAACTGAGGAGCTTTTAAACAATAGAAATTATTTCTCTGAGTTCTCCTAGTTGTGGAGGTTGAGAAGTTAAGACACTTGACCAATTTTGTATCTGATTAGGGCTTGCTTTTTTGAAAGTTCAGTCTTTGCTGTAACCTGAAATAGTGCAAGGAACTAACAAGTTCCCTTGGGCCTCTTTTACATGAACACTAATTCCATTCATGACCGCTCTGCCCTCTTAACCTAATCACCTCCCAAAGGCTCTACCTTCTAATAGTTCAGGATTAGGATTTTCAGCATACAATTTTGGGAAAACACATATTTCAGACCATTTGAACAACACTTAGTAATGACATCTGTGGAAGTTTTTCTGTCTCATTTTTTTTTTCTTCTATGTAATTACTGTTCTTTTGCTTTTGTCCATTGAGATTTCTGGAGCTAATACAACTCATGGCACACTACCTGTAATCCCAGTGCTGGAGAGGCAGAGGCAGGAAGATTGAGAGTTTGGATCAAGCATGGGCTATATAGTTAAACCTTGTCTTAAAAGTGTGTGTGTATGGACTGGGATGTGGCTCAGGGGTTAAGCCTCTGCCTTGCAGGCGGAAGGTCCTGAGTTCGGATCCCAGATCCCACGTATAGACACCGGGCAGACTGGGGTGGCCTGCGTTTCTGGTCCTGGTAGGGCGGAGCCTATGAATCCTGGGACAGAGTAAACAAGAAGGAGGTGGAGGTGGTCCATGGAGGTTCCCGAATTTGTCCGTGGTTCTACACACACGCACACACGCACAATTGAATAAATAAAAAAAAGTGTGTGTGTGTGTGTGTGTGTGTACACGCACGCTCACGTGTACATCTGATTAGCATAGTGCAAAATAATAATGGTTTCCATTTTCTGTCCTAGTGGGAAAAAATTTTGGTATATACAAAAAGGTTAGTATCCTTAATATGCGTAGCAGTCCTACCAATAAGAAATGATTACCTCGGCTTAAAAAAAAATCCTTGGGCGGAGGAGAAGAGAGGGAGGGAACTGGTCTACCTATTAAGTTTGTATGAGCGGAAATAATAATAAAAAAATCCTTAATATGGGTAGCAGTCTTACCAATAAAAAATGATTACCTCAGCTTAAAAAAATCCAACCAAGAGGTTGAGAATATAACTTAGTTGGTGGAGTGTTTACTGAACATGTCTGAAGCCCTGGTTCAATATCCAGCTCTACATAAATGGCACATAATCCAACATAGTAGAGGGAAAAGCAGGAGCATTAGGGGTTCAAATTCATCTTCAGCTGCTTAGAGGAAGTTGAGCCAGCCTGGACTACATTAGACTATCTAAAAAAGACCAGGAGGAAGAGAAAAAAACAAGCTAGTAAAGTACAAGATTTCGATTTGCCTTTGCTATCACTTGTCCTATTTTTCTTTCTCTCATGCTCATATGTACATGTGGCCAGTAAAAATGAAAATGGTTTCAGCCTGAAACATTTGGTTACCATTCCTTCCTGTAGCCACTCTAAAATGTCAGTTAAGGATTAAATATTCAGGCAAAAAGAAGCAGAAATCTAAGCGGATGGTAGAAAGAACACAGAAAAAGTTGATTCTTGGCTATAGAACATCAAAAGGGCTGAGGAATTGTACGATCAAGTGTCTTCTCACAAAAAAGAGCAGAATCCACATGAAGGATCAATGACGAGCCTGTGTATGAAATAGTAGGCTGCTTCATCTTCCCCTATCCTGCAGGAGACTAAAGGTTTTGTTTCCTGGTGACAGCATGCTAAACTGACACAGGACACTGGCATGCTGATCTGTACCTCCAAACACAGACTTCTGGATAAGCAGATTAAAGAGAAGATCTACACTTAATTGATACACCCTTATAAAGCAGTCACCTCATACAGAGCTGCAATATGCTGGGACAATAATAACCTAACATTCAGACCAACCCATATTACAGAAAATTGTTATCTAAGCATTTATTATAAAAGATTATATTATCATGAGTTCACTATTTTTAAAAATTTCAAGTGATGTATATGATACTTTGACACCAAATTCTGTTGCAAGGACTCAATATTAGGAGGTAATATTCATCCATTTGATATATATAAAATATTTATCAAGATTATCTAAAGTAGTAAAAGAAAATGAGTATAATGGATTTTCAGCAGTAATGAATTGTTCAAGGAGTTGTATCTATATGCTATACCTATCTTTAAGCATCCTGCTTCATTAGACCATTCAATGACAGATTTTGTGTTATTTTATTTATATGCCTACATTGTTAACTTTAAGAGACTAGACAGCAATGTCGTGAATAGTAATCTCAATCACAGGTGTGTGTGTATAAAATAAATGTGGAGATACATATTCATGCTTATTTTCATCAAAGTGTAACTTAGGGGACAGGATGTAGCTCAGTCAGTAGACCAATTGCCTGGCATAGGTCAGGTACATTGAACATGCTTAGTCCCAGGTCCAGGAGATGTGCTACATGCACAAACCCAGGCCCTGCATGCTGTCAGCTGAGCTACAATCCCCAACCCAAGTTGCATTTCTCACTTTCTTTATGAGGTAAAATATATATATTTCTTCTTTTTTTTAGAGGATAAAGGTAGAGTTTATTAGAGAAAAGAAAGGTTGGAACTCATGGACTCCAGACATGGAGTGCCATGAGGAGCTATGGCGCCTCCATGAAAAGCAGAAATAAAACAGAGCTCATGGCACTAGAGTGCCATGAGGGGCTAGGGAGCCCACGAGAACTCACAGTGTCTAGGCATGGAATTCATGAGGAGCAAGGAACAAGAAACAGACTCATGGCACTAGAGGGCCATGAGGGGCTAGATCGCCCTAAACTATTTTTTTTATTATTTATTCAATTGTGCGTGTATGCATGTGTGTGTATGTATGTGTGTGTGTGTGTAGAGCCACGGACGAATTCGGGAACCACCATGGACCACCTCCACCCCCTTCTTGTTTACTCTGCCCTGGGATTCACAGACTCCGCCCTACCAGGACCAGAAACGCAGGCCGCCCCGCTTCCTCTGGCGTCTATACGTGGGGTCTAGGATTCGAACTCAGGACCTTCTGCCTGCAAGGCAGAGGCTTAGCCCCTGAGCCACCTCTCCAGCCAAAATATATATATTTCTTTAGAAAGAACCCAGATGATAAATCCTAGGGTTAAATATTTAAGAATGTAAAAACCTTAAATACTTTGTTTTATATATGACAAATCTTAATAAATAAATTTGAAAATAAAGAGTTGTCTGCTGGCTGCTATTGTAGAAATCTGGAAGTCTTAAGGCAGATGATGACAGTGAACATGATGGAAGCAGCCTAATCACAGCTAAATTTTTAAAATTAAAACAGGATTTTCTCATGCAAAGAGAGAGAAAGAATAATGCCAGTGATGGGAGTGGTGACTAAAGAATGTAATATTCAAGAAAGTGGAAGTGGAAAAAAGACTGAGGACCAAGCCCTGGGGTCTTTCAACATTAAGTGGTTCAAGAGAAAAGGGAATAACAAAGACAGAAATACTAAGGGAGAAGAAAACTGGTGTTAGTATCCTGAGACCATTTGAAGAAAATCTATAATGGAGGATGGAGTTTTCAACTTTGGTATCAAATGCCATTGTGAATTCTACCTACTTTCAAGTTGAAATAGGCTTATGAAATGTTCTAGTTAAATTATTAAGTTCATGTAAACTTTTCATGGGTTTTGAACTCAGGCAAGGCAAAACAAATCTGTCTAAATCTAACAAAAGATGATTACTTAATATTTATAACAATTGTGTTTTATATAATTATGTGTTTTGTAAGTATTTAGAATTTCACATCTATGTAGCTGCCAAGTCTCTAGCATTTGGTTTATCTGTCATGTGTTGCTGAACAGTACTCAAGAATACTATGGGGTATGTAATTTAGCTGCAGAATTTCATAAGCTTATGCAGTCAATTAATGAAAGAATTAAGATGTTTAGACTGTAAGAAATATGGATTTGAGTTAGCCTTTATATGTTTAGAGAAGTATCATACTTTATAAAGTAACTTAAGCTGTGGTTGATGAATAAATTGTGAAGAGGTCACCAAACCCCTTGTTTGGTTCAAAGGATATAGTTCAGTTACATGTCTAAGATCTTGAAACTATTGAGTTTTCACTCTTGGCTGCTACTTAAAAATAATTACTTTTGATGTTCTCTTTTATAACGATTATAAGGAAATTTTTTAGTTCTGCTTTCAAACAAATTCATTGTTTAATTTGTGCTGTGTTTTATCTTGTGATGGCTGGACCTCTCACCTCTATCATGTTATCTAGACATTTGCTTCCTTTAGTTTTCCCAGCCTTAAGAATCAAAATTACCCTTTAAAACTGATGATTGCATTGAGGGGATTGGGGGCCGAATTCTCTGAAATCTCCTTAACTTAAAACTTCAAGATACGTTGTCACAGAATTGATGCAGAGTGATCTACATAAAATTATCGTCTCTCCTCAGCCACTCAGCTCAGATCATGTCAAAGTTTTTCTTTATCAGATTTTGCGAGGTAAGATTTTTCTTTATGAAGAAAAAGTATCATTATATAAATGAAATGTTTGCTTTTCACTTGATCTTTATTCTGGTCTTCCAAGCCTGCCTTCTTCTCTGAATACTTTTTTGTTTGGGCAAAAGGCTATTTTGTTATTTTTGGATTTGATGTTAAATTAGAAGTAAGGGCATGCAGTTCTGGATGGAGCCCACGCCTTGGGCGTGCTAGCCAAACACTCTTTCTCAACCAATAAGGACCTTTAAAATAGCCAAATAGTTCTTATTTTCTTGATGGAAAAGAACTTCATTGAGTAGGTGATTAGAGTGTTGGCTGAGCTTATCTCCCTTTAGTAAGATATCTCTGAAAAATATCTCTGATCTTTTTGGAGTGATGACTGAAAATAGAAGCTTCTTGTACACCCTCATGCCAGAATGAGCTGAATGATAGTGATTCTGTTACTTTCATGAAACAAAAGGATGGGCACAGAAGATGGCCAGTAACTCCTGTGCATGCAAGCCCTGAAATTTAGTCCATTTTTAGAATCTCCCAAACTCAGAACCTGAGTTTATGAATATCAGCCTTTCTCCACAACCCTTCAGTAATCAGTTTTCGTCTATCGTGTAGTCCTCGGGCTAAACCATTTGGCTTCTAGAAAATGATTAAAAGGGCAGTTTGGTAAGGTTATTCTAGGTAGACGGTAGCATTCTGTGCAGTTGGAGCTTACAGAAGAAAACCCTGAAAAAAAAAATCATATTATGTCAGAGCAGAGGGCTTCACTGAAGAATGTGAAAGACAATTTCCTGCTGGGCCTTCTCTTTCCAGAGTCTGACAAACCGTTAATATTGGAGAGTTGTCACCAGGTGGAGTGCTGCTCCCTAAAATCATGAGCTTCTTTTTGTGCTGCTGAAAAGGCAGTGCCTTAGGTCACCACCATTCTCTGAACATCACTTATAGAAATTTAAACCAGAGAATATTTTTCTAGATTCACCACATTGTCCTACTAACTTTGGAGAACATTACACATAATGGCACAACATCCATTCTCTGGAGCATGTCTAAATATCTCACACCTGAGATGCTTCATAAACAGCCATATGACACAACAGTGGCTTAGTGGTACCTTGAGCCATTATATGTAAGGTGCTGTATGGCCTGCCTCCTTTTTATATGTAAAACACAACTGAAGAGTACAAAGCATTCCAAACTAGTCCCTTCAGTTGAAGTCAATTATTTTAAGCTGCGAAACCTCTCCTGGAGGGCAATTTGCAGAGGAACAGAGACAGAAAGACTGGGTGTCAAGAATGATTTTATGATTAGAAATCATATCTTCTTCCAAGTAACTGGGATGATCTCATTAATAAGATCACTCCTTTTAATTCAGTTGTAAATAGATCACTGACCTACAGCATTTCAGTCCCCAATTCCTAGTCAGTTCCCTAACAGCATGCTCCTCACCATGCAGCACAGCGTAGTGGAAATTGCCAAGCTTTTCTGGGTGTCTCATAGCACCTCCCATGGACTCTACTCCAAACAGTTTTGGGAGATGGGACGTGGTTGAAGGATTTCTTCTCTGTGTGTGTGTTTTAGTAGTCTTTTGGTGGAGCTGCCAGCTGATAAGCCATCTAAAAGTTTGTGCATCTTTGGAAGCTTGACAGTCCTGTTGTACACTCTTTTCTGGAAGCTTTCCAGCTGCCAGTGAGCCTTTGAGGTGTGTCAGGACTACAATCATGAATATTCTGAAATATTCATGAAATTAATGAAGTGTGCCTTTTATGATGGGATCATATTAACTCCAAAGCTTCTTCTGTTGCAAAATGTTCCAGCTCTTTTTATTTCCTTTGTGGATTTCCCATGATAATACTATTGAGAGTATGATGTGCCTGATCCCAGAAGTTTTGGTTAATAGCATCAGTGTAATACTCATAGGATATTACAATGTGAACATTGTTTCTTTCCTCCATGAATTTGAAAGGTAAAATATATATCCAAAAATTTTTGTAAGATATAATTAAATAATTTTTTAAATTTTTTATTATTTATTCAATTGTGTGTGTGCGTGTGTGTGTGTGTGTGTGTGTGTGTGTGTGTGTGTAGAACCACGGACAAATTCGTGAACCACCATGGACCGCCTCCACCTCCTCGTTTACTCTGCCCTGGGATTCACAGGCTCCGCCCTACCAGGACCAGAAACGCAAGCCGCCCCCACTTCCGCCCGGCGTCTATACGTGGGGTCCAGGATCCGAACTCAGGACCTTCCGCATACAAGGCAGAGGCTTAACCCCTGAGCCCTCTCTCCAGCCCCAAATAACTAAAATTAAAAAAAAAAAAACCTAAAATTTAAAAAAAAAGAAAAGCATTGTTGCTACAAACATTTCTGTTTTTAGGAAGAGTTTTTACAAGCCAATGTGTGAGTTTTTGGTCAGAACCTTTGGTGTTTTCAGTATTTAAAGTGTCAGGTAAGACCCCTGTTTGCAGACTTGAAGACCTGAGTTTTGTCTCCAGATGCCCACATGGTAGAAAGAGAAAATTGATTTCCTGACTTCTGAAAGCTGTTCTCTGACCTCCGCCTTTGTGTCATGGCATGCATGTGCCTTCTCTCTCTCTCTCTGTAAATAAATTATTTTAAAATATTACCTGTAAAATGAACATTATTGTGCTTTATCACTCATAATTGTATATAAAATATTAAAAAGTCCGTACATCGAATTATGACACTAGTATATTTAAACTTGTAGGTTTATTTGTAATATAAACTATCATTTTAACATACTGTAATTAATATGGTTATAATGTGTGCAATCCCGTGTGTGTGTTTGTGTGTGTGTGTGTGTGTGTGTGTGTGTGTGTGTAACCAATTTTGGTTTGCAATAAAATCTTGAAAAAATTGCAAGAAAAAAATAAAAGTGATTGTATCCTCTGTGGAGAGCATCCATCTTTCAAGTGAACATAGGTGGGCTTGTCAATTATATTGGCTGGGATAGGTAAGTCTAGCTCAAAACAAAATGGCCTTTAAACCAAAACAAATGGAGGAGACCAACAGAAATAAGCCAACTAAAAACTCCAGTCTGACTCATTAAGAGTACAGGTGTGGGGCTGGAGAGGGGCTCAGGGGTTAAGCCTCTGCCTTGCAGGTGGAAGGTCCTGAGTTCAGATCCTAGACCCCGCATATAGATGCCGGGCGGAAGCAGGGGCGGCCTGTGTTTCTGGTCCTGATAGGGCAGAGCCTGTGAATCCCGGGGCAGAGTAAACAAGGAGGAGATGGAGGCAGTCCATGGTGGTTCCCGAATTCCTCTACATACATACACACACATACATACACACACATGCACACCCATACACACACAATTGAATAATAAAAAAATTTTTAAGATGACATACATAAGTTTATACTATAAGTATTTTGAATCCCCATTTAGCTTGTACCAATTATTCTACCATTTAAAATCTTTTTTTTAAACATTTTTTATTATTGTTTCTGCTCATACAAACTTAGTAGGTACACCGGTTCCCTCCCTCCCTCCTCCTCCTCCCTGACTCCCCTGCTCCCCTTTCCCTCACCCCAATAAAATTTCTTTTTAAAAAATTTAAAAAAAAAGTACAGGTGTGCCTGAGAAACACTTGAGCCAATAACAACATTGACGCTGCCTCTGTGTCCTGCAGAATTTTGCTATTACAAATGGAGAATTATTTAAAGCTAAGACAATTATCTCATCTGGTAAAATACATTTTTTTGCAGATTTTATAGAATTTACTTTTTAAAAGAAATTGAAAAACATCTGCCAAAAGGGTTAAAATATATAAACATAATATTCACACTAAAAACAAAAAAAAAAATTCACCTCTAGTCAATTTGTAGATACTTTGTGCTAAGGAGAGATGGGAAAAATTCTTGGTTCTTTTTACTCTCATTAAAAATATATATAATTTGCTACTTTTTATTTTCAAAAGAAACTAAAGAACCAGTCCTTTAAGGTGTCAAAAATATGTTTTAAAAAATTCAATAAATACCCCCTTGGTTCTCAGTGGTAGAGGATTCTAGTGACAAATATTGTCTAGTGACAAATTTTATCCTGTCAGTGAAATATCTGTCTTGGTAAAGGCTCCCTGTTGGCTAATGTAAATTTTTTGTTGGCACAGGTTCAGAATCACAAGCAAAGAATAGCAGTAGCCACATTAAGGAGCAACTCAAGGATAGTGGCTTGGTCAGTCCTAAGTCTAGGGCCTGAGAAACTTACCTTGAATAAAGCTATGTAATCTTTTAAATTATAGACATTGTCTCTGGCGTGTATAAATCTTTCATGGCATTTTATTTTATTGTGGCAAAATTATGGTTCTTTTTTTTTTCAGGGGGTGATGTTAATTTTTGGGAAGAACTAAGTCAAGCTTTGAGTAAAAGTATTTGTTTAGAGCACAGCTTTAAATCCTCTGCTGTATTTCTGCTTGAGGTTTTTCCTGATTCTTTGTTAAGTAAAATCAGTTATATATCTGCAATTAAATCTCGTTTGTTATTTCAGGTTTGAAATATCTCCATTCAGCTGGCATTTTACATCGAGACATTAAGCCAGGGAATCTCCTTGTGAACAGCAACTGTGTTCTGAAGGTAGTTTTTCAGTTATTTAAAGATCTGAAACAAATCAAATGTCAGGCTCAAAACAAGTTTAAGAATAATTTACTTTCATTATTTTACCAAAGATTAAAGCAACAAGTTTTCTCTAGCAGTGTTACTAGTCAGGGCCATAGTAACTAATTTGAAACCCTGGTTCATGTTCTTTTACGTACTTTGTCTGTGTTTTAGAAACATGGAAATGAGAATATATAATAATAATGAGAAACAATGACAGTCTTTGAGACATTTGCATTTTTTCAGATTGTTCCATTATTGAAGTCATTTATCAGAAAAAAATTAAAGACTGGTTTTTAACTTAAGACAGTGAAGTATGGCTTTTAGGAAATGCATATGCATCTTTGCACAACTAACATTTCTATATGCTGTTTGATTGAAGTATCAAGAAGAAACAAAACATACTTAAAAGTTAACAAACCGGACCAGAAAAGGGTATATGCACCCAATAAATATATTCCCAATTTGTAATAGTCTGTCTTCAGTTATTCCACTGCAGGATAAATATATAAATTTATGTTTAGTTATCCCAGCCTGGACTGAAGAGTAACAGAATAATTTACTTTCATTATTTTACCAAAGCCTGGGCTACATTACCCTGTCACATTAGTAAAGAACAAATCTCTGGTGTGCTGCTGCACCCCTATAATCCCAGCACTTGGGAAGTGGAGATGAGAAGAAAAGAGCAATGAAAAGGAGGAGAAAGAAATCCCACAGTCTTGAGTCATAAAATCCTTGTTTATTTCTCTCCCTAGTTACTACTTCCCATTGCCCTTGTTAGCTGAGAGAGACTCAAAAGTAGCAAAGTCCACACATAAGGGTCTCCCTGCCTCTGTTGCACACACATAATAGTTGAACTTTGAGGAGTGGAAAGTCTGTCATACTCATCATCAAAGACATTAGTGATAAAGGTCTTTCTCGAGTAAGGTCATCTCTGTGTAAACAAGTGAAAATTCATTCCCAAGTGGCTACAGTATACATGATATTGCAGTTCACAATAACTGTTACCATTTCAGCTAATTCATTTAAAAAGAACAGAAAGTGTTTTCTAAGGTAATTCATACTATTAGTAGTTTTAGGCCTTGGTAATTACATAAATATGAAAGTCAAATATTTAAATAAACTGTCATAAGACTGATTTTGATATTAAAAGAACAAAAAAAAGACTAAGGTTTACAAAATATTTTTAATGAAATAGCAAGTTCTCTTTCATTTTTCATTTTTGAACTGTGGGCCAATTCTCTTTAAAATTTAGTAGATTATATGCTTATTAATGAAAATTCTTCATTATATCTGTGAAGAGCCCTCTCCATTTTAATTCTTGTGAAATAAAAATCTTTTATATTTTTTTCTGAGTGTAGCTGATACTGTAGTTCATTTATTAGTTTCCATAGAGGAATTAATTGCTCCAAAATCTACTGAAGTATTCCTGCTGTTTATTTCTGGGTTTTTCCTGCCACTTTTTAGTTTTTAAAGAAAGTTTGCTACTTATTTCATTAAAAATACTTTAAACCTTATAGTCAGGTATTTTTTGTTCTTTTCATATCAAATCATTGTCTTTTGACAATTTAAGCCAGTTTCTTCTTAGTTGGTTTTTTTGATGAAAGACTTCTTGCGATTTTGCGTATAGCCTGTCATGCCCAGTGTCATTAACTGCTTGAAATCCATTTTCCAAACCATCTATTTTGCTGTTGTAACTTCTGACTATGTGAATGGGTAATGTCATATATGAATGTAGAACAGAGACCAGAGAAAATCGAAATCTTCCTTTGCTTCTTCGATTCATCCCAAAGGCTTAATTTTCTCTCAGACAAGGTCACATATACCTAGACTGGCCTGGAACTCACTGTGTAATTAAAGATGATCTTGAAGGTTTTTTTAAAAATATTTTATTTCCTTTTTTCTTTTTTTTTTTTTCTGAAAGGGGGGATTTGGGGAGGGGAGAATGTCTGTGCACTTCATTGGGCTTACAGCAGTCAAAGGACAACTTTTGGAAGTTGATTCTCTTCCACAAGTGGGCCCCCAGGGATTGAACTCAAATCATCAAATTTGCACAGAGATGCCTTTACCTACTGAGCCATCTTACTGACCCTTTTTTCCTTTTTTAAATACTTTGTCTCCAGATTTTTAAGATACTGTCTGAAACATAACAGTTACTCAGTGAAATATTGGCATTAAGAAATGAGTAAGCCGCCTGTGCTTCCATGTCTGTAATTCCAGCATGCCAAAGCCCGAGGCAGGAGGGTCAGCATGAATTGAGGCTAGTGAGGTCTAGGACAAGTTAGGCAAGACTTTGCCTCAAAAATAAAAGTAGATAAATAAATAAATCTAGCAGCATTAGTGTTATACAGGGTGTTATATCTTGATATATACATGTGTTTGAATGTGAAAGTTTTAAGTATATATACATATGTATACATAAATATGCATGCATATATGTGCATGTACAATTTGAAAGAAGGATTTATCAGACTTCTAAGTGCCTCATCAAAACCAAGTACAACAGGTATCAATTTGAAACTCATGAAGTAAAGATGAGAAAATTTTTTGTTGTTTTTTGGTGTCAGGTATCAAACATGCTAGGCAGATACTCTACCACTGAGTCACATCTTCGCCTGAAGAATGTATTTTTTTAAATGTGTGTGTGTGTGTGTGTGTGTGTGTACAAGCAGGAGCACACAACACAGAGGGGAGTATTCTGTCCTTTTGCTTTACATGGATTCTGGCATTCAAACTCAGTTTGTCAGACTTGCATGGCAAGCATCTTTACCCACTGAGCCATCTCACTGATCCCAGGAAGGACTGTTTTTAAGATGCATAATTTTATATAGGAACATTGAAGTCTATCACAGTGCGTGGTGGTGGGGCGGTTCTTTGTTGGTACTGCTGTTTTTCCATGTATAAATGGGTCTTTCTAGCCAGGCGTAGTAGCTCACACCTGTAATCCTGGTACCTGGGAGGCAGCAGCAGGGAGATCATGAGTTCGAAGTCATCCTTAGCTACATAGCAAATTGAGGCCAGCCTGGGCTACATAAAATATTGTATCAAGAAAAACAGCACAAAAAGTATCTGTCTGCTTGACAATGTTTTAATTGTCTTTTATATTTAGATTTGTGATTTTGGATTGGCCAGAGTGGAAGAATTAGATGAATCCCGACATATGACTCAGGAAGTTGTTACTCAGTATTATCGGGCTCCTGAAATCCTGATGGGCAGCCGTCATTACAGCAATGCTATTGACATCTGGTCTGTTGGATGTATCTTTGCAGAGCTGCTAGGACGAAGAATACTGTTTCAGGCACAGAGTCCCATTCAGCAGGTATGATTTCACTTTCAGGCTTTAGTAACTTTCAGTTCTGTTACAGATCTGAAGGGAAAAGTCATCTTGCACATATCTTAGGCTTATTCATTGTTCTGTCTAGTTTGCTTTTATCAAATTCATGTTCACTTGAAATTGGAAGAGTTATAAAGTTGAAGATTACAGAGATTCATTTTCCAAATTATGAGCCCATTAGAGAAAGTATTGGTTTCATTACAGGCACTGATGTATAGCAGCAGACTCTGCTGTAACAGTTTGTACAGGTATCTTCAATTTTTAGTTGCTATTCTTTCTATGCATGGCCTTCACTTGAAAATGTATTTAGTGACTCAATGTACTTACCCTGTGTGTTTAAAATATAAGCTTTTAATGCTGATTACTTTAAATCTAAACATATGGAACATTTCTAATCTTTATTATTAGACCAAAATATTTAAATATATCAGAAAAAAACAGAACATTAAAATGTAGCTTTAAGAAATCCCATTTGGGGCTGGAGAGATGGCTCAGGGGTTAAAACTCTGCCTCGTGAGCAGAATGTCCTGAGTTTGAGTCTCAGGTCCCATGTAAAAAACACCAGGCAGAAATGGCAGTTGCCTGCACTTCTGGCACTGGTGGGCAAAATCTGGGAAATTCCAGAGCAAAGCCAAAAGGAGGAAGAAGCAATTTAGGGTGGTTCCCGAAATCACCCTTGATCCTCCACAGGGACACACAGTGCCCTTATACACACACACGCCGCGCGCGCGCAAATGAATAGACAAATAAAGGTTAAAAAACTTTTAAAAATCCATTTGGAGGTGAGAATATGACTGAATTGGTAGAGTGCTTGCGTAGCATGTGTGAAGCCCTGGGTTAGATCCCCAGCATTGCATAAAAACAAATGGTGGTGCATAACTGTGATCCCAGCACCTGAGAGGTGAAGGCAAGAGGACCAGAATTCAAAGACTACAGTTAGTTACATAGGGAATTCAAGGCCGGCTGGGGCTACATAAAACCCTACCTCAAGAACCAAAAAAGAAAACAAGAAACAGATGGAGGAAAGGAAGAAAGGAATTGTCATGGTGGTACATGACAATAATCCTAGCACTTTGGAGGCTGAGGTTGAAGCAGAAAGAGCAGGAGTTCAAGGCTAGCCTGGGCTCCATTGGGAAACCTTGTCACAGAAAAGAAACAAGTGGTTGGTGAAATGGCTCAGTGGGTAAAGCACTTACTATAAGGACCTGAGTTTGAATTCCCAAAGCCCTTATAAAGCCAGATGCAGTTGCACATGTCTGTAATCCCATTGTTCTTATGGCGAGATGGGAGCCAGAGACAAGAGAATCCCTAGAAGATCTTGAACTAGCTAGCCTAGCATGCACAACCAAAGAAAGGCCCTGTCTCAAACAGGTTATGATAAGGACTTACAGCTGAGATTGTCCTCTGACCTCCACACATGCATTGTGGCTTGTGAGCCCATGTACACACACAAACAAAAACAAAACAAAAAACAGGAAAAAGAAACTGGTCTTGGTTAAGATTATAAATTCAATGGTAGAACACGTGTTTAATATGTATTGGGCCCTGTGTTCTGCTTCCAACACCACTAAAAAACGAAATTTATCTTAAATACCTGCATGCCAATTCATTGATACACATTTTCTTGGAACATATTCTAAAGTTGGGGGAGGCTTTTCTTAATTTATACTTATTTTTAAGAAAGAGAGAAAAGCAGAGACAATTGGTACTTGGCATTAGTGTGCATATGTAGAGATCAGAGGACAATATTTGGAAGTCAGCTCTCCTCCTACCATGTAGGCTCCAGGAATCAAGCTCAGGTCACCAGGTTTATGTACAAGTGCGTTTACCTGCTGAGGCAATTTAGCGGACCCTGTAGTATTTTTATTCATCAATTAAACAACATTGTTTGTATGAAAATAGCGTTACACCACTTAGCCTAAACTGAAATCAGAGAGGTGAATTTGAAACTGAGTCCTAGCCTGGTTTGGTGGAATGCCTGTAATGGAGGCATTCAGGAGACCGAGGCATGAGAATCAAGACTATCAGCCGGGCCGGGCTATATAACAAGACCCTTTCTTAAGTATAAAACCTGCCTGTACCAATTTACTGTCACTAGCATTTTGGGCAAGTTACTCAGTACCTTTGATTTTCTTTTTTTTATATTTTTTTTGAGATAGGGTAGATTTCTAAAACTGCAAATTAACAAGTAAAATAAAATAGGGACTCTGAAAACAAAATTTGACACATAGTAAGCACTCAGTAAACACGATAATGGTATCATGAGAAGGTGCTAGAAACAGTAGTAAGAGAAAGTTCTTTTTGCTTTTGTGAAATTTTTCTATGAAGTATAAAATATATAAATAAATATAATCCCAAGTAATGATAAATAATACTAAGAAAAATTCTACCAGTTTAGGAGTAGAGAATGAGAGAGAGTGGGGTAGCTGGAAAGGAGTCTCTGAGCACATAAAACCTACCCCACATGGAATGAAAGAGTAGAATGGCAGGGAAGGATGTTCCAGGAGAAAGACAACATGGCCATCATAATGAAGCCCCTGAGGTAGGAACAGAGAGATGTTCTCAGAAAGTCAAAGACCTCATATAATGGCTTAATAAAGACTTCGGATTTTGTTCTATGTGTGATACCTGATGACTGGTGTTAAGCATCAACTTGGCAAAATCTGGAATCTCCCAGGTGGATCCTAGACTGTATCATTGGAGAAAGGGAACTGAACGGCAGCATGCATTTATTGTTCTCTGCTTCCTGGCTGCAGGTTCAATGTGACTAGTTGCTTCAAGCTCCTGCTGCCTTCGCTTTTCTGTCATGTTGGACTGTACCTTGAATTGTGAATCAAAATAAACCCTTTCTCCCTTAAATTGCTTCCATCAGGATATTTATCCAGCAACAGGAAAAGTAACTAAGACATGGAAGAAAGCATATGAACAAGAGAATATTAAGGTTTGATGGCACATTTAAAAGGTCACACTGACCACTGTATTCTTTGCAAATGGTGGATACACTTAACCAGAGACAGATTCATTATTTTTATATCCTTTCTACAAAGAATTGTCAACTGGTATTAGAAACTATGTATGTTATAATAAATTCCTGTGATACCCAAGTTATTTTTAAGTATATCTTAAAAATTGATCTGGTGGTAAAAATTCATCAGGTGCATATAATATATAACCTAATAATAACTCAGTTTACTGTTCAACTTCTTTAAAGAATAAAGCTTAACAGTCTAATCTATAAGACCGTCATATCTGAATATAAGAAGTTGCCATGAAGTGGCACCATGAAGTACGACACCAGCTTGCAAACAAATAGGTTTAAATTAAAAAAAAAGAAGAATGTGAAGAGATGTTCAGATCCTAGACAGCAAACAAGGATTTGGGCTAGATGCTGGAAAGAATATAGAGAAGTAAGACAAGTGGAATGGATTGAGATGTCATCTTTTCTAAAGAAATATGTAGGTCCCAAATTTACCAGTCTGATATAACTACTGGAAGAGAGTACCCATCTGTTTATCATCAGTGTGTTTGGGGTAAGAAATCAGATGTACAACTTAGAGTCTAATTTACACATGGAAGGAGTCCCTTTCTGTTGCATATCTTTCTTTGAGAAGTAAATACTCTTAAGTACTAACTACTAGCAAATTTCATCAAAGTGTTTCTTATCCATAGATCTGACCTATTTTACACAACTTTTTGAGTGTTTCCATAAAGCAGTCATTTCCTTTAGTGTGCCTTTAGTGTGGTCATTAAAGACCCAAAAGTACTACCTCCATTCTTTTCTGAGAAAGCTGTGAAGACGTTTTTAATTTATGTGGGAAGCAAACTTCTCAGGTACTTCCATTATCCCAGATGGCAGTGGTGCCGACAATACCCATCATTTAGATAAGTGCAGAAAATAGTTCTGAGTTTCCCATCCTGGAGGGGTCTAAACAAAATGTTATTATTACTTAAGTTATGAAGTTAAAACAGTTGTAACACTCCAGAACAGGAAGATAGTTTGTTACCTGAAAAGACTTGTCTGCAGGAAGACCATTTTATTGGTTTCTTTTTTTATTTTTATTTTTATTGGTTTCTTTTTATCTTTCCCAGCTAGCTAAATGTGGCTTTTTGTGATGTCATAGTTTTCTAAGTATAGCAATTTCCTGCCCATGTAACAGATTTTTGAATTGTAAATAGTATGAACTGGCCCAACATTGAGTCCTTAGCTTTCATTTCAGGTATATTTTATGTATTTATTAAATTACACATGTCTGATTTGCTGATTAGCTCCTCGAAAAGCTCATACCCAGTTGAAACATCAAAATCTGTTAACTGAAAAGATCATAGATGCTATCGTTTTAAAACAACAGGGCATATAAAAGCTAACTCCTAAATCATTCTAATGTCAAAATACCATGCTCGGCAAAAACATCTTCTATAGATTTACTGTATAGATTCTTAATAAGTACCTTTCTAGACTGGTTTTGGGGGGTTGTCTTTTTGTTTGTTTTGTTTTGTTGGGGATTTTGTTGTTTGTCACTATTGGTTTGGCGTACAGGATCTCTCTGTATGTAAGTTAAGTTGTCCTGGAAAGCATACTGTAGCCCACCTGACCCCAAATTCTCAATCCTTCTGCCTTCACCTCCTAAATCTTCTTACAAGAAGGTTTGCTTTTTGTTTGTTTTCAGTTTTTTTTTTTTTTTTGGCATGTGTATTACAGGAAGGCGTGCATATGCGTATGCATGTTCATAGGCAGGTTCATATTGGGTATCTTCCAAATGCTCTCCATTTATTGAAGCAGGGTCTCTCAGTTGAATACATAATTTGTCCTATCACTGTAGCTAGCTGGGTTTTCCTAGAGATTCCCTGTCACGAGTGCTAGGATCACAAGCAGCTACAATACCTATCCTTTTTTACATTTCTTCTGGGGATTCAAACTCTAGTCCTTACACTCACACAGCAAACACCTTATTTACCAAGTCATTTGTCCAGTCCCCTGGGTGTTTTGTTTTGTTTTTTTTTTTAAATAAGCCAGAAAGTTAAAGATCAGGCTCTTGTTAGAGTTTAATTAAAGGCCCATACCCCAAAATGTGGTCTTCTTTTGTAAGACTGTAATTTAAGAGTACTGAAAGGTCATTTCCATGTATTTCACGTTTCTTTGCAGTTGGATTTAATCACAGATCTGTTGGGCACACCATCACTGGAAGCAATGAGGACAGCTTGTGAAGGCGCTAAGGCACACATACTCAGGGGTCCTCATAAACAGGTAAGGGTGAGGAGTCTGTTCCAAAAGAATAATGTGTGAAGCTCACTTTTACGCTGAGATACTTCTTGGGGGAGGCATCCCTAAATAAAAAAATGTTTAAAATTTGCCAAACAAAGTAAGATATGGTCATCCCAGTACCTTAGGAGAAAATTTATATTTTTGTAGCACTATTGCTAATAATTGACTTCTGATGTGTATGGAAAGTTGTTTGAAATGGAGCATTGATCTTCATACATGTATATCAAGATATCTTTTCCAAATAACAGACGAAAGTACTTGGTATTTCTTGTTTCAGCAAAACAGAGCTGTTATTGTAGTTACATATAAAATCAGACTGTTGTTAGAAGTATGAAGAGAGATTGCCAGGTTTCCACTAATCAATATTCCTTGCAGCCAGCCTAATCACTGCTGAGAAGGACATGATGATTTTTCTCTTCAGTCTCTTATTTAACAACATTTTTTACAAGCAATTTCCTAATCCCCTTTAGAGAAAACAGCTTAATGATAGGAAGAATAAATAAAGGAAATGCTTTTCCTAGGACTAATAAGGCTAGACAGAATAAGCTGGCAACTAGTTTTCCTGGGCTTTGCCATGTTTATTTGTTGTTTTTTTTAGTTGGTTACTTACATGATCTGATTTATGGGGCCAAATTCCAAGCTAAGTTTTTCTCCACACTCCTCAGATTTAGTCAAAGGTTTACCTTCTCTTTGTAGTTCCTTCTCTGTCATTCAACTGTGGCTCCAGAGCTTGTTTTTACAGGCAATGAAATAAAGTGTTCTATAAGACCAACTCAGTCTAGTAAATAACAATATATGCATGTGTTTCGTTTGTTTTAATTTTTTTGAGGTAAAGTCTCATTATGTAGTCCTAAATACCCTGAAACTTATAGTAGTGTTATAAAAACTAGATAGCCTCAAACTTAAAATAATCCTCCTAGCTATGTTTATATTTTAAAGAGCTTGTTGATGATCTTTTGTTTGTTTGTATTGTATGAAATAATTTGAATCCTAACATCCTTAGAATACACTACTCTTAACCAAGAGGAATGTTCTGTATTGTAGGAGAAGTTGACAGAATTCATTGTGTTCTATTGTACTGGCCAGTATCAGAAACATTAAACTAATTTGTCAGGATATACTTGTAGTACATCCTTGGAAACAGCAAAATGGTCTGACAAGATAGTTGAGTGGCTAAAGGTGCCTTCTCACTAGCTTTAGTTCAGTCACAGAAACCTACATGGTGAAAGGAGAGAACTGACTTCTGAAAATTGTCCTCTGACCTCTACCTCCACTTGTTCACCATGGCATGCATGTGCACTGCTCCTTCTCCTCTTTCACTCAAAAATAAATTAACTAATTTTTACAAGTTTCCTTTTTTACTGACCTTAAAGATCTACTAAAATCAATGTCTTTCCTGGCTAAAGATAACCAAGAGTGAAACATGGTGAAGATCTGATATCCTGGTGCCCCTTGCCTTCTGTAATGGTTCCAACTCTAGCTAATGGATATCACCTGATTAACCTTCTATGTCAAAGTGTTTACTGGCAGCCTAAAGAACAAAACTTTCTGAGAAGTTTCTAACAAGTGTCTAAATAGCTCAAAAATAATTCACTACACCAAAGGCCACTGTGCACTCCTTTGGGTGTGTCTAATAAGTGAGTCCTTTTTCTCTTAAAGTTTTTGAACCTGGTAATTGTAAAACCTTAGCGCTTTCAGCTGAGCTTGGTCTTGTAGCTCTAGGAAACTGAGACAGGAGGATCATGAGTTTGGACACTAGTTTGGGTTACTTACTTATTTACTTACTTACTAAGACAATTTTCAATTAAATAAAAATTATGAATGCCACATTATTTCCTAAAACTAAGGAAGAAGGAAATGAAAACTTAAAGTTACTTTTTCTTTAATATCTAGTAAAAACCCTTCTACATTTTTACATGGATTAGCTTTTTGGCAGGAACACCCCTTCGAATTTAATATTTTGATTGTAGAAACTAGGTTGTTAGGTCTGGAGCTGCAGCTCAATGGTAGAGCACTTGCCTAACATTCAGGAGGCCAAGCCTCAATCCCCAGTGCTGCCCAAAATACCTAAATTGATAAAGTTGCATCATGGGGCTGAGGAAAGCACCACAGTAAAAATTAGAAGTAGCCCTAGTCTTGATGCCATAGTATTTTATTTTGAAGAAAAAATTGGTAGGATGAAAGTCGGGGATCATTGCCATTCAAAGGCTATGTATACATTGCACAGGCTAAAGTATAATTTTTAATTTATTTATTTGAGGAAAGAGAGGAAAAAGAGCGCACACACATGCATATGCCTTAGCACACAAAGGAAGGTCAGAAGACAACTTTAGGAGTCTTGTTTTCTCCCTCAATTATGTGGGCTTCTGGGGATCAAACTTTGATCAATAGGTTTGTACACAGGGGTCTTTATCTGCTGAGCCATCTCACCAGCCTCTAAAGTCTTGTCTTTAGAGGCTATTACCAATGCTGGAAATGGTCTCCTTGGGCGGGTAGATTTGCATAGTGTGTGCCATACCTACTGCATGAATGTAAATGAACCAAATATATTGCTTGATTCTTTTTATTCCTCCAGTTTAGAAATCAGCTTTTGATCTACATTTGCCAGAGGTCTTTATACTGTCATTGCTCTCTGAGAAGTTCACATGCTTGTGAAACTATATATAAGCCATCAGGCAGATTCTATCTTTGTCTTTCCTATTGTCCCTCCATCTCTACCTCATTATGCATATCCAGTATGTTTCCGTTAGACTGTTGCAGCTGCTTGAGGGTATCTCTATTCATGTCAGAACTTTTTACAGCTGAGGTTGGCCACATACTAACATACTTGGTATGTTTTCAAGTTCATTTATTTCTGTTCTTGTTTTGTTTTGGGGTTGGTTGTTCACTTTTCTGTAGTTTTTATTTTGTCGGTCTAGTTTTGTTTCGTTTTGTTTTGTTTTCTTTTTTTTTAATACATTTTTTATTATTTCCGCTCATACAAACTTAATAGGTAGACCAGTTCCCTCCCTCCCTCCTCCTCCCCCCGAACCCTCTGCTCCCCCTCCCTCCCTACCCATCGCCCAGTACCTCACCCCCAATTCCCAGAGAGTCCTTTATTGTGTATGCCTAACTCTCCTCTTGGTCCTCCTCTCTGATGACGTACAAGGACCCAGTAGCATTTCCCTGAACCCTTTCTTGTGTTCCCCTTAAGCATAGGAACACTACTGTGGCTGTCAATCCCTTGCCTCCAAGGATCTTGGTGCCTTTAGCTGATGCTAGACTTTGTGAGGTCAATAGTGTGTTGGACATTGTGCAGGGCATGCAAAGTCCTATTATGATTGCTTCGGCCCTAACTAGTGTGGAGAATCTTGCAAATCATTGCTCCTCCCATCTGTTTTGTTTTCTTTGTAACTTAAACTGGCCTCCACTCTGATCCTCCTGCCTCAGTTTCCTGAGTCCTAGGATTACAAGTGTATGCCACTAAGCTCGGTTATTTTTTCAACCTTAACAGATTAATCTGATACCAAGAACATGCTGTGCAGCCATCCCCTTTTCTTCGGTGGTGTAAAATGAAGGATGTAGTATCAGGCTTGCCACAGTACAGAGCAGGTTGAAATGTGTCTCAGAAGTTGTACAGTGTAGTTTGTAGACAAGTTGCATATGCATCCTGGCCCTTCCAGTAACTCACTTCATGACTTTGGGGTACCCCTGTGAGCCTCACTTGTTCATCTGTAAAATGGGAGTAAAAGTAGCTTCTCCTCCATTAAATTGTTAATAACAATTAAGAGAGTGAATGAAAGATAAGCATAGAATAGTTTCCTCCTTGTCCAAAACACTTAATACATACATAAAGATGAAGTGATGTATCCCAAAAATACAAAGCTTTTATCAACAGAAAATCTACTGTTATCTTAACGATGTAGGGGGGAAAAACTTTGATATGGTCCAATCCTTTTTTATTTAAACTAGCAAAGAACCTTTACCAAAAAAAAAAAAAAAAAGAACCTTTACCACAAAAAAAAACTATTGAAATGTGAGTGAATTCCCTTTAAGATAATGAACAAGAGAAATAAAATATATATCATTACTTACTGTTGCAGTTCGCCTGCATGGTTGCAGATAAATGACCATCCATCCAGCTGCTTAAGGGAACAAGGGGTTTATGTTCTCTTACAGTTTTCCGGTTACAGCCTGTCCAGCTCGATAGGAGAGCTCACAACAACACCAGGGCTGAGGGAACTGGCTACACCATCAACACATAACAGCTAAGAGAGGGACAATCCTTATTTGCCAGACCAGCATGTCTGGCCAAGTGTACAGAAGGGTGCTAACTCTCTCAACCAGCTCTCTGTATTTTATTCCAGGGCCTAATCCCACACACCATAGGCTGGGCCCTCCCCGTAGACAATCTCCTGCAGGCTTGCTCTGGGCCCAACTCAACCACTAATTCTCCACAAATGTGCCCAGAGCTCAAACCCTCAAATGTCAACTTGATACCTGTGCCTAACTATGACACTTACATAAAGTAAAAATGTGTTCAGAAAGAAACCCTAACTTTTTTTTAAATTTTATGTATGTGTATATATGGACAAGAGAGCACTTGATTGTGTGTGCTGTAGAGGCCCAAGGGTGACACCAGGAATCATCCTGGATTGCTCTACCTCCTAAATGCTTATCTTTAAACCATTGATTAGTTCAGCTCTCAGTCTGCATCCCAGAAGCTTCTTTGTGTCCATGGAGGTTGTCAGAGAACAGTGATGTGGTATGCCCAGCCCTAAGTGGGAAATCTGTTCCCCTTTCTCAAGGACAGGGAACATCACAGAAGAGAGAACCCAAAAAATGCAAAGACCATCCTCAGCCTTAAGCAGAGAAACCTGTTGTTGCAGTGACTGGAGATGAGTGCAGAGAACCATGGTCACACAAGATGCTGAGAATAAGTGAAGGCTGAGCAGTCCTCAGCGTAACATATGTGCTGCCCTTAAAGGCTTAAGAACCTTTGCAGAAGGGGTGAAAAGAGTGTAAAAGCCAGAAGATAGGGAAAAGGGTTGTGCAATGCAATCCTCAAACAATGACACAGGCATGGTAATCATGAACCCACAAACAATAGAGGTGGTTACTGCCACTTCCTACAGTGGATCTACCTGGCCATTGGTCAGCTGTGGACAGAGGAGAAATCCATGGGCCCCTACAAAATACTGAGAAATATTGGGCAACTCCCAGAAGTGTCCTGTTATATATTCACAGGGGAACCTATTAAGCTGCAAGACAGAATCTCAAGCCCAGGATCAAACTAAAGGCCTGGTTAAACCCAGTAGGACACAAAACAACATAAGGACATAAGGAAAGAAGACTTTCAGGGAAGCTGGACAAGCAGGGATGGGAAGAGAAGAAAGGGTAGTGATGAAAATGATCAGAATATATCATATGTGTGTGAATTGGCAGAAAGAAAAATTCACCCATTATATGGTTTCTAGCTCTCCAAACCTATTCACTTTTCAAAGCATTGTAAATAAAGGCCAGTACCCCTAAGGTTGGGTTCCTTTCATTGAGCCAGGCTTTGAGTTTGTTATCAAGCTGATTTTTTTTTGGCTTCGGCCTGTCTGTCTTGCCTGACAACAGAAGGATTATGAGTAGGAGATGGTTCTACATACTATTAGGAAAAGCATTTACTCAACTAAAAAGTTGGCTTCAGGGCTGATAAGACAAGTCAGTGGTAAGGAATTCATGAAAACCTAGCAACCTGAGTTTGGTCCCTAGAAGTCCATATGGTGGAAGGAAAAAGCTGACTTCCAAAAATTTGCCCTCCATCCATGCATATGTGCTCTCTCTCTGTCTCTCTCTATTCCTTCTTTGCCTCCCTCCTCAAAAGAAAGAAATTAAAGTTAGACTGTGAATTTAGAAATTTAGAAATTTAAGGTTTGGAGAGAAAATCCACTGCCAAAGATTATATTGTCATTAGAAAAAAGTCTAAATACTTTTTGTTAGTTTCCGTCCACTTTTTTACTTTTAAATAATATACCCATGAGCTGAAAATATAGTTCTTGCATAGAATATGTGAGGCTCCAAGTTTGTCAGCACTGCACAAAAAACAAGGGGGATATAAGAGAGATAGCACTGAGCCATTTACTTGTCTGTTTCCTACACTCCTGGCGGTAACATGAAGCTTACAAGCTCTGTGATTCTCAGGCCATCCAAGCCCTCCCACTGCCTAAAACCGAGAGAGGCAGGGAGTGTGCCTGCCATGTTGAAGCAATTTCTGAGACGTCACTGTGAAGGTAGTTCACTTAAAACCAGCAAAAGCATCCTTAGTAGGACAGTCTGTAAATTTTTGAGTGTTTATAATTCCTACACAACTAGTATCTTAGCACTCTCTATGGTAATATGTTTCATGTGCTTACTTTGCACACTTAGCATGTTTAATTCTGAATGTGACCAAAGTTTTTAAACTTTTTTCCTATGCCTAAGTATGTTTGGTTTTCCTTCTCTCTCCTTGTCAATGTATTTAAGATACAAGACTAACAGGGTACCTTTATCAATAGGATCAGTTTTCTTTTTCACAATCTCTTTTGCATTCCAGCCTACATTGAGACAGGTGCATCATTAAATCTGCTGCTGGAAGTCAGTGATAATCACTGCTTTTAAAGATTGATTAATAAGGAAAAAACTTATTTATTTTGTGCTTAGACCTATTTGTATACATTGTCTTTTTGAGCTGGTTATATACCTTGTAGTAAACTGCATTTCCTATCCTCAAGCATAAAGACTTATTCAAATATTTTTAATCTTTTCACAGCCATCTCTTCCTGTACTCTACACCTTGTCTAGCCAGGCTACACATGAAGCTGTTCATCTGCTTTGCAGAATGTTGGTCTTTGATCCAGTAAGTGTATTTGTTTTTATATTTATTAAATAAATTTTAAAGTAATCTTTTAAAAGAAACATCCTAGTTTTGAATAGGCTGGCATTTTAAATAGTGACTCCTTGCATGACAGAATTCAGGCCCAATTTATGTTCTCTCTGTAACAGCTCATCATATAAAAGTGTGGTGTTGGTGCTTAGACTCAGGTAAAGAGTGACAAGACAGTAATATTCCTGCTTGTCTTGACCCCAAATTAAATGAAAAAGTCACTCTTGTATTGCATCAAGAAATGTTTATTCTTTGGGTTACGGTTGCAGCTTTTCATGCCTTTTCTGAACTTTCTGGACCCGCTACATATTATCTAATAAGTTCCATTCTTTATTTGTTTACTCATCCAAAGAATATTTATCCTTTATATCTGTGCCAATAACTAATATCAAAGAACACTCAACAGTAAAAACTTTAGAAAATGTCAGTGAAAAAAAAAAAAAAGAAAAAGAAAATGTCAGTGAAAATATGAAAGTTCCAAGGCCAGTGAGACAGCTCAATGCATGAGATGCTTATGCACCTGGCGACCAAGTTCCACCAACTTCCAAGAATTGTCCTCTGGTCTCCACTAGTGTACTATAGCATGCTTACACCTTTTCTCTCCCTTTCAAAGATCAAGATCATAGCACAACAGGTATTTAAAACATAAAACACCTCCACAGAATTAAGTATAAAATCACGTTGGTTTGGTTGTGATAAGAAAAGGGCAGCTTTTTTGTATCAAATCCACAAAGGTCATAGCTATCTTCAACATGACCATAACAAAACATTAGAGATAAAAATTGTTCTATTAAACCAGTGTGATGAGCACATCCCAGTATCACTTGCAGGATTGAAACATAAATTTCAAAGTCATCCTCAGCCACATAGTGAGTATGCTCAACCTGGGCTTCATGAAACCCTGTTTCAAACAAATAAAAAAAAGGTTCTATTTGAGATCCAGGTTTGTGAAAATAGTCATGTTACTATTTGAAGCACCACAACCTATCAGGGTAATCCAAGTTACTTTTATGACATCTCAGGGTAAAAAGTAGATTTTTTTTATTATTGTTGTTTACATGGTGTTTCGTTGTTGTTGTTGTTATTGTTTGGTTACTTTGGTTTGGGAGTAGTGTTTGGGTGTTCTTTATTGATTGGTTGGTACATTGGTTTATTGAGACAGAGTCCTTCTATGTAGCCCTGGCTGGTCAGGACCTCTCTGTGGTAAAGGAGGCTAAATTTAAACTTGTGATTCTCCTGCCTCCACTTCCTTAGTGCTGGAATTAACATGTGCAACCCCTCCTAGATTTGGTTTTTGGATTTGTGTGCAGGGCAATGTACTAAGAACAAGTGCTGGAATTGCAGGCATGAGAACTCAGCAGTAAATAAGACAAAGTGGCAGTTCTTGCTACCGCAATCTCCTTAAATTCCACTATTAAATAGGGCAGCTTCCATTACTTAACTCCTGCAATGACTTAGTGATTCAGTATCATTACTGTGGTATTTTGTTTTATTTTTAAAATTTATCTATACCGATATTAATAAATACAATAAAACTCCTTTTATGTAGTTAATGAAACTAGACCCATGCAGAATGCTCAGTTCAGAGGTTATCTCTGTCTGCTCATAGAGAATTTTTTTAAGGGTGTTAGGGTTTAATTTTACTTTTATGTATTAGAAATATTTTATTCTTTTTTTATTTCTTTTTTGATTAGGAACCAAAAATCATTTAATTCACCCGAACCAGGTTTGCCTGCAGTCCTTAGACTGTAAGGTATCTATTTTCTCTGAGATTCCATTTGCTAACGCTGTGCCAGCCAGGAAATTACAGTCTTTGCATCCTTTAAAATTGGAATTTCCTCAGCCATAGAACAAATACCAAGTACATTCCTGGGAGGTCTTTTACGTATAAATTCTATATGTGAAAAAGATAGTCTATAGTACTTAATAATAGAATTATCACACCTAATTAAATGAAACGTTTGGTGTGGTTGTAGTTCCAGAGTTTATCTAATAAGGAAGGAGGCTTTATGGGGATATAGGGAAGAGGCAAAGGAGATTCTAGGTTGAACCCAGGGCCTTACCCATACTAAGCTATACCACCAGAAGACATTCTTTTTTTTCTTTCTTTCTGCTAGCTAAGTATCCTACTAACTTGTTGCCAAAGTTAGAGTCAGAGTCTCAACCCTGACGGCCCTAATAAACCAGGTTTAGCTATGTTGTCCTCAATAAGCCATTTAAACAGGTAATAGTAAAAAAACAGAAGATTCGTTCATTGTAGCCACAATAGAGGGAAGGGCAACGAGACCCAGTGAGTCTGTCTTCGGAATCCTGGTAGGAAATTTTAGTAGAGCATCAGACGTGTGCTTAACTAGACAGCCTTGTCACTGACTCATCAGAGCTTGGGCTCCTGTCTTTCCTGCAAGGAAGTCTGACAAGTTGCTAGAATTCTGTTAATCTCTTTCCAGGAGGCAATTTCCTCTCCTGACTGGCACCAGGCTTCAGTCTTTTCTTCTCCCAGCATAAGATTCCTAGGGAAATTCCAGTTTCTTAGGGACCATTGTTTCAGTAGTGGCCAAAGGAGAAGGACACAAATGTCTCTGTCGTAGTTAGGCACAGGTGTCAACTTGACAGTTGAGAATTTGAGCTCCAGGCACATTTGTAGAGAATTAATGGTTGAGTTAGGCCCAGAGCAAACCTGCAGGAGATTGTCTAGCTGATGGGAAGGCTCAGCCTATGGTGGGTGGGACTAGGCCCTAAATAGATGAATAAGATACTGAGAGCTGGTTGAGGAAGTCGGCATTCTTCTGTACACTTGGCCAGATATGCTGGTCTGGCAAGTAAGGATTGTCCATCTTGCAGCCATTATGTGATGATGGTGTGGCCAGTTCCCTCAGCCCTGGTATTGGCACATGCTCTCCTGTTAAGCTGGACTGAGAACTGTAAGTGGACAGTCATAAGGAAATAAACCCCTTGTTCTCTCTTAAGCCATTTGATGGTCATTTATTAGCAACCATGCAGGCAAACTGCAACAGTCTCTTTAGAATATCCACATTCCTATCAAGCCAGATACACATTGAACTACATTGCTAGCCCCTTGACTTAATTTTTGTTCAAATACTTCTCTCAGTTGAAGAAAGGCTTTCACTCATGCATGGAGAGCTCACAGATTGTGCTGTCAGCTATGAAAGCACTAAAATCTTTTCATCCTTCCATTCTCATATTTCGAAGACTATCAGAATCTGCACACAAGAGCTAGCATAGGAACCGAATTCCAGCTGTCAAAGCTTCTGGTATCTGCCACCATACAAGAACAGCTTAATTGTCAAGTGATAAAACCCAGAATCTGTCACTCCTGCCACTAGTTTTAAGGTTTGGAGAGGAAATTCACTGCCAAGAACTTCCCAGCAACCAACTTCAAGGAACTCAGGCCCTCGTGGAGTGCCACTTGGGGAGAGTGATGTGTAGGACACCATCTGCGGCTGAAGGAGATCTCATATCTGAGGAAAGCATGAAAAGGCTTAAAATAGTTAAAATCATGACCTCTTCATAGACACAGACCCTTCTGGAGATAAGGCAAGAGCTGAGATCAAAGGAGCCCATTTGTAAAGTGGAGATATCTCATGTATAGACTGTTCTTTCTGGCAGGTGCTAAACCTTAGGAATTTTAATTCTCCTAGTATCTCAATCTGGTCATCCCAAGCATGTGTCAAAAACTAGGAAAGCACTCTCATTTCTCTGTCCCTGGCACATCAGAGGTCCCATACCCAGATTTTCATACTATTCCAAGCCCCCTGATTATCCTTTGTTTAAAAATAAAACATCAGGACTAAGCAACAAGATTCATCATCCCCCTCCTAGTGGACTGTGAGTCTTCTCACGTGTTTCAGTCCATCTTTGTCCCATTCTGACTCTGTGTTTCTTTCCCTTTCCATCTTTTCATATCTCTCAGCCCCAGGACAAGCTTCACAGGTCACCTAAACATGGTATATTTAGAAAAGTTTTAAGAAGGGGTAACATCTGGCACCAGACTGATCAGGGACACTAAAGAAAAGGGAGCCAAGGAGTTCAAAGGAGCCAGGGCCATACAGTGCTGTCCTGCTGTTGGTAGGAAGAGCTATCAAGGGAATACTCGGATGTTTTTAGGGGGGAAAAAAGGAAAAGAAAAGATTTACTTGCTGTGATTGTTGGGATTCCTACTTCAGAAGAACTGCATCTCCACAGACACAGGTGCTGAGCTGAAAGAGAAAAACAAAGTTATCAAGTTTGCCTTTGTGTGCTCTGAGTAGATAGATTTCTTTTGTGTTTATCTTATGTGGAAAAGTTGTGACATACCTTTTTAGCATATCAGCACAGCCAAAATCAGAGATAAAAGGATTTAGAGGAATCTAAATTTATTGCAAATATATCACATTTTATTATCTGGGGAACAGAATAAGTCAGAATGATCCAGTTGTTTTGAGTTTGAGTGGGAAATGGATTTCTTTCTAAGTTGTGTTCTGAAAGACAGACAAGAAAACAAAACAAAAAAGTTGTGTGTTCTGATAATATATACCTATAAGCCCAGTTCAAGAGCTCAGTTAGAAGGATTGTGAGTTCCAAGTCAGCCTAGACTACATGGTGTTCCTGTCAGAAAACCAAACATAACTGGCTTATACAAAGTGTTTGGTCATATTGGATACATAGCAAAATGTCAAGTTCCATTCTGCTTTCCACCATTGATTCCATTCTTTTAAAAACTTCATTTATTTATTCATTCATTCATTTAGTGCTATGTGTGTGTGAGAGAGAGAGAAAGACAGAGACAGACAGAGTGGACAATGTGTGTCCCTATGGAGGCTCAAAGGAATCATTCTGGATTGTTTCTACCTCCTTTTTTGCTTTGCTTTGGGATTTCTCAGGCTCCGACCACTAGGGCCAAAAGTTTCTGCTTGGCATTTTTTATGTGGGACCTGGAATCTAAACTCAGGATCTTCTGCTTGTGAGGCAATCTTAACCCCTGAGCCATCTCTCTAGCCCCACTGAGTCCATTCTTAAATCCTGAAAAGTCTACTTTCCACATGGATGAGAAACTATTTTTCTTTAATTTTTTAGTGGAGTTAAAAAATCATGGGTCAACAATTCTGAGACTCTAGTATATTGAGTTTTCTGATCTTAAAGCCCAGAAAACCACAAGGCAGGCCACTCCTGATACTCAACAGAGCTGTCTGTTATTGTGCCATTGGACCATTGTCCTTTGCTAACTACAGCAGCTTTTAGACTTATTTTGCCCTATTCAATATTCAAAGACACTAAACATTCCAAGCAACTCTTCAAAATTGCCAGCATGATCCTGTCTCCTAAGTGCTGACACATATTTAGAAAATGTAGTCTGGTTTTTAAAATGAAAACTTACCCTCCAAAGCATTACATATTTAAATGTCTTGATATTTGTCATTTTCCACCCTGCAAACATCTATTTCAAGGTGGGAACTTTTTAGAATTTTAGTAGAAGGGAACATCAAAGGGCCTTACAGAAGCAGAGAAGAATAGAGCTTGTTCTGTGTGCTCCCTCCTGCTCTGTCACTCTCCTCTGAATTCAGCTGTCTTGACTTTGCTCAGAATGTTCTGTAGATAAGTATAAGCTTAAACTGTTTCAAGCATTAATTGTGTTTTGTGAAAGATTCAGTATGGACAGTCATGCTTACCTATAGTGTTGATGTGCTGGTCTCTAAATCTGATTTCAGTCAAAAAGAATATCCGCTAAGGATGCCTTAGCTCACCCCTACCTAGATGAAGGGCGACTAAGATATCACACATGCATGTGTAAGTGTTGCTTTTCCACCTCTACCGGAAGAGTTTATACCAGTGATTTTGAGCCCATCACCAATCCCAAATTTGACGACACTTTTGAGAAGAACCTCAGTTCTGTCCGACAGGTTAAAGGTAAGTGTTTTTGGGCATTTGGTCTGAGATGACTAGTGGCATTTTTCATTATGTGGCCTAGAATCCATGGTCGGATGTTGACCAAAACTCAGTATGTTTCTACAGCTGTTTATCCAGGGTATATGTACCAAGAAAATCATGTTATGGTAATGCTAATGTAACATATATATGAGGGGAGAGTAAGCCAGAGAAAGGGAAATTTTGTTCCTGTTTTCAAGTTTTAATGGGTATGAATCAAATATATTTTTTATTTTTATTAATTCAGTGACATTTCAGTTGGTAAAATATTCTTTATATAAGATACAGTTTTTAAAAAGACAAAATCAGGCTGAAGAGATAGGTCAGTGGTTAAGTCTCTGCTTTGCAAGATGATCCTGAGTTCATATCCCAGGTCCCATGTAAAAACACCAGGCAGAAACTGCAGCCTGTACTTCTGGCCCTGGTGGGTGGAACCTGGGAAACTCCAGAGCAAACCAAAAAGGAGGTAAAAGCAATCCAGGATGATTCCCTAAGTCATCCTTGATCCTCCACAGGGACACATAGTGCCCTCTAATACACACACACACACACACACACACCCCACAGAAATCCAACTAAGGGGATCATTCCTTAAATGATGACAGGTGATTATTTCTGTGTTTTACTCTTAAGATTATGTGGCATGGTCTTCTACTGGAGTAGAGATTTTGAAGTGATCTTCAGTTTTGAAGAGCTCACCTATGATGCCAATCATGTGAGGCTCTTGTGTTCCCAGACCATGTTACTCTTCCCACTAGTGGGTTTTCCAGTCTGTGCACTGCTGTCACTGGGGGTTTGTCACAGTGATCATTTTTGCTTCAGGAAAGCAAAGCTAGACTTGGATTGACAGATGATGTGTTTGCATTCGATTTAACTAAACCAGTATGAAATTCTGTCCCGGTGTTGGCTGAGTGAGCTGAAAATCCACTGCTTCCAGCCTGCGAATTGGCAATGGATTGTATGGTGTTTGTTTTCCCACAGAGATTATCCACCAGTTCATTTTGGAACAGCAGAAAGGAAACAGAGTGCCTCTCTGCATCAACCCTCAGTCTGCTGCTTTTAAGAGCTTTATTAGGTAACTTTTCATGTATATCATTCTAACATTCATTAGGATTAAAAGGATATGTTGCAATTGTGTTTTTAGAATATTTTTTCCAAATAACATAGATACTAAAATCCAGCAGAAGCTGGGTATGATGGTACATGCCTGTAATCCCAGCACTTAAGAGGTAGGAACAGGAGGATCGGGAGTCCAAGACCAGCTTTAGGTACATAGTGTGTTCAAGGCAAGCCTGGACATAACAGAAAGTTCCATTATAAATGTTGAATTCAGTCAAAAGCAGGTTAAAAGTGGGAGCTGGAGAGGTGGCTCAGGGGTTATGCTTCTGCCTTGCAGGCGGAAGGTCCTGAGTTCGGATCCTAGACTCCACATATAGATGCCGGGCGGAAGCAGGGGCGGCCTGCGTTTCTGGCCCTGGTAGGGAGGAGCCTGTGAATCCTGGGGCAGAGTAAACAAGGAGGAGCCCTGGTAGGGAGGAGCCTGTGAATCCTGGGGCAGAGTAAACAAGGAGGAGGTGGAGGCAGTCCATGGTGGCTCCCGAATTCGCCCGTGGTTCTACACACACACACATACACACACACACACACACACACACACACGTGCACACACGCACAATTGAATAAATTTTTTTTAAAAAGTAGGTTAAAAGAAAGAAAGTCTCTCTTCATACTTGTACCAATTCACAGCGTTTGCCTTGGCATTTTTCTCCCAGATGGCTGTGTGCTGCCTGATCCTATTCGTTGGGTGCCCTACTGCAGCAACAGCAGAGTTGGTCACCTTGCTATCACTACTATTCCCACCGTCTTAGTACTGCAGCCAGAAAGTTGGTGGGGCATTTTTTTTTGAGACGGCTATTCACAGGGCAGACCAAACTAGCCTTGGTCTCAGGACTCTCCCACCTCAGATTCCTGAGTAAGAGTTGCAGGTATGGGAGCCCGTTTGATTGATGGTTCGTTTAGCAGATTGCTATGTCCGTGGTCTTTCAGAGAAGCCAAGAAGTTTGTGGGAGAACTTTGAGCCTATTTTGGATTCATTCTTTGTCCTTTCTTTCCCTGTTCATTTTCCTAACTCCTTGTGTCAGTCAGGATCCAGTGAGGAGACAGAACCCACTCTAGCAATGTGGATAGGAAATACTTAATAAGGATCATTAACTGGGAAAAGATGGCTAACTTCTAAAGAGCATAAAAGGATTCTGAAGGTCCTGAAGTACCAAATGCTCTGGACAGACAGAGGACAGGTAGAAATTAAGAACGGTCCCTCCTCCATTAAAAGACCTACTGGATTATGGAGAAATCCAGACAGTTTGGATGGACCAAAGTAGGGTCTTGTGTGTTTAAAAAGGAAAGGGGGGGGAGGCCGTCCAGAGTGGGAAGGCAAAGCTGATGGATGCTGCAGCATTGCCACGCCCTAGCAAGGCTGGTAGGAAAGCACCGTGCACACTCTGGCTCCCGTTCCACAAAGCAAGACCTGCCTTCTTCCCTTTCCTCTTCCCTACTCCCTCCTTCTCTTTCTTTCCTATATCAAATCCACTGGACCAAGTTCAAAGATTTTGTTTAAAAAAAAAATTGTAAAAATCAGTCCTTTCATTTCTTCCATTTTTGTCCTTCAGAAAGACCTCGTTATGTTTTTGCATTATGTTCTCTGTGGTTCCAAATTACTTTTAATATTTTCCTCTAAGAGTCAGTGACCCACTAAATTAAGTGTCATAGCATCTTCCAAGTGTTAGTCATTGTTAAAGTGGGTCCTGGGGAAGGAAAATGGTTACAGCCCCTTTCTCTAAACATGTGTAGCAATTCTAGACATGGAAAATAATTGATACTCGATCCGTGGATAGCATGCTAAGACTGTTCGTGCTATGCCATTAGCATTAATTCTTGCTAAAAGAATGCTATGACGCACCTTCTAGACATCCCCACTTCTAGACAGACTACTTTTCATTGGGAAACTCTTACTTATCCTTTAAGGTAATTTTCTTGATTGAGTATAGACAGTATTACTTCTAATAGCTGCTGTTTACTTTACATCATAAAGGATATAGCATGGAAACACTTTACATACATTATCTCAATTACTCATCACATTTTTCTGATGTAGAAAATATGATCCTTTCCATTCAGTGCCTCAAAGTAGTAAATAATATATTGTTTTCAAGCCCATGTGTTAACTGCTCTGCCTTACTATGGATAACAGATTCTTAAAAACAATTTGGAACAAGCTCAACTTTAGAAAAGTTAAAGAAGTAACTGAAAACCCCAGAAATGGCCTTTATAGGCTTCTCTGAAGGGAGAGGCAGCCAGACAGGAGCAAATTGCCCTTCCGCCCACCAAGGTGTTAACCACTAATCTCACGTCTTCCGTTTTCTTCCAGTTCCACTGTTGCTCAGCCGTCGGAGATGCCCCCGTCTCCTCTGGTGTGGGAGTGACAGTGGAGAACAGTGACTACTGAAAATGTGATGTAGCTTTCCACTGGAGTCTGGGATTTGCAATTCTGGAGGTTAATCATGCTTGTACTGTAATTTTACTAATGAAGTTTTAAATTAACAACCACTACTTGTATGATATGAATAATATTTAGAAATGTTACTAGACTTTTAATCTTGTAAAGTGGTTGTGCTTTTAGAAGAAAAAAATATTTTACCCAGAGTTGCACATGTTTTATGAATTTAGTGCAGCTTTTATGGCTCACCTCAGAACAAAAGAGAATTGAACCAAATTTGAGAGTTTGGGATTTATGGGGTTTTTTTTTTTTTTTTTTTTTTTTTTTTTGGTTTTTTTTTTTTTAATGAAGTGAGATTGTTCACATGTACACACACACACACACAAACACACACATGCACACACACAAACACATACGGGATAGTACACATTTTGATATTTGAGCCATTCCTAAAGATTTGGGGTTTTCTAAAACTAAAGAATCTAGAAAGCTTGCCTGCGACCAATCATGGAAGCCACGTGAGCTGATCGTGGCTGCGCCTGGGGAAGGGGTGGGAGGAGGGGCATGTCACCTAATGATCAAGCCCTATAATTAGCTTCTCATTAGAGCCGTGATGGTGATGTGTGCTGTCTAAAATCCAATGTTGTGGGTAGAGAGAATGAGTTCGTGACTAGGAGAGACTAAACTTCTGTTTTCCTTACCCAGTATAAATATATATATATATATTTAATCTATTTTTATTAGAAGTTTTTCTGCTCTTTCTTACATAAAAAAAATCCAAGCATGCATCTTTCATGTGTGTAAATAATTCATTTCTTGGCTAATTTCAAAAGAATTTCAACATTGCTGTATAGAGAGAACTAGCTTGCACATTTTAGGTCTGTGAAATTTTGTGAGACTTTTCCTGCACTGGACAGTGAAAAATAATAAAAGACAAAAACAAATTTAAAAAAATTAAAGCCACAAAAAAAGGCACATAGGGAATTATGTCAAATGTGTTTGTGTCCTTAGGCAACACTGTGGGAGTCTTGAAATGTCACAGTAGTGAATAACTTATTACTTTTTGACAAATTCTTTTTTTCTGTTGGAACACTGAATTCTGTGCATATGTATATATGAATACAAATTGAAGGCCTCTACCTCCTGGAGTTATACAACTTGGCTTGTTACCTCCACATGCTGATGATGACTATTTTTTTTTTTTTAAGTTCAATGTGGAGACTTGAAACTTGAATGTCCCTTCCAACTTTTATATTAAAAATAAAAAGACAAGAAAATCAAAGATCGTTTTTCACCTGTACACGGGGTACTGATGGAGCGTCTTAAAATTTGTCTAGGAAAAATCTTGGTGTGTGTTATGGACAATTAACTGTTAAAGTTATTGTAAGTTATCTGTATTTAGCAGAGTATTTTTCATCTTGAGTGATCTGAGCTGACTCTGAAGATTATTAATAAGTTATGTTTGGAAGTTTTAACTTCAATGAAGTAATTATTTGCTGTGAAAGAAACAAACATTGAATTACTAAACAAAGATGGTGCAATATCTTTGTTGTTTTTTTTTAACGAGGCTCCTGAGAATCCACCCAGTTGAAGCATTTCAATTCACTTGAATGAGAAACGTGTTTAGTATCAAAAGAGCCCAAGAAGACACTGGTGTGAAAGGGACCATCTCAAAGGTTGGTCCAACGCTTTGGCACGCTTTCTGGTCACTTTGTACAATGTAGATTTGAAGTACAGTGGTGAAAACATTAAATGTGACATTTGAAATGACATGTATTGTTCTGTTTCCATTCCTTTCCTTGGTGTTCTCTTCAGTTCAGCTGATGTTCTGACTTTGCAGAATTCCCAGATGTTTATTTACATATCCACTCATATATCTTGAAGGAAATTATTTGTTGTATTGAAAAAATATTCCCAGAAACTTAAGATTGCCAAAAACGTATTGGAAACTAACATCAAACACATTGTGATTTAAATATGTACAATATGGAAGTCTTTCTCGACCTTAGAATATTTAATCTCGTGGCTTGCAAACTTGTTTTTCTTTTGAAGCAAAAAAAAAAAGTTTTATGTGAAATCTTCACCCAGAATATTGGAATACAACACATTAAATAAAGGTAGATCACTGTGGATAACGCAGAGTGATGAAGGTGCTTGACCCTCCCTTTTCTTCCTCCTCCTCTTCCTTCTGTCCCAAGCAGCCAAAAGACTCTTCCAGCTAAGGAAATAGTATAATTCGGACCACAAAGCAGACTGTCCAACTTCAAGATATTTTCCTTAGGACTGGACAAAACAATACTATTATATCCTGTTGTTTTTGAGACAAGGTCTTAGGTAGCCCAGGTTTGCCATGAACTCTGTATGTAGCCAAGGATGATCTTGAACACCTGATCCAACTGCTTTGGCTTCCCCAATAGCTAGGATTCAAGTTTGTGAAGCAGGCCCAGCTCAGGCATATATGAGTGGATCTTCTTTTCCAGATACAGAAAATGTTGACTGTTCATTTTGGGGGGGGTGGGTGTGTCTGTGTGTGTGTTTGCTTTGGAGGCAAAAATCTCATCACTTAGTAGCTCTCACAAGCTTGTTGAAGTTCATTATTTAGACCAGGCCTGACTGGAACTTACTGAGATCCTCCTGCCTCTGCCTCCTCCTCCCAAGTTCTCCCATTTTGAATTACACATATAATTTTGAAACTAATAAAATATGATGACTTGCTTCTACTAGGACCTGTTTAGGGAACCCAGGAATTTGTGCTTATATGTCTAACTAAATTAGATTTGCAACATTGCTAAAGCCTCCCTTGGAGTATGGACACATCAGTTAGGGTTGTAATCAGTTGACAATCTCTTGTTTTTATTTTATTTTATTTATTTATTTTATTTCTCTATACTTTTACATTAAATTAGAAACACATTAAAGAATAGAATGAAAGATTTACATGAAGGTTGAAATCAAGACAAAGTGAGATAGTTTCGGAAAAATTTAGTGTTATTAATCAAGTCTCACTGAAGGGAGTTTGCTTCAAGAGGAAAAGCAGCCAAATATGGTGTTGTAAGCCTCTAATCCTAACTACTGGGAAGACTTAAGGCAGGAAGATCACAGGTCAAGGCTGTATTATATAATAAATTTAAGGCCATTGTGATCAACTTAGCAAAACTATCAAATTTTTAAGAAGAGTCAGGATGTAGCTCATTAGTACAGTGCCTGCATAACACACACTGAACCCTAATTTCCATCCCCAACAGCTAGACACCTGTAATCCCAGCATGGAGGAAGCTGAATCAGAAAACTATAAGTTCAAGGCAAGTCTGGGCGAAATCAAGGCCTGGGGATGTAGCTTAGGTACAACATTTGCTTAGCATCATCTTGGTTTATATCTCCAGCACCACTCAAACAAAAGAACAAGCAGATTTCCAATACAAGGATAATGAACAAAGAAATTGGTTAATATGAAAAGGAAACAAACAGGACTGAAAAGAACAATTAATGAATCATGAGATGGCTCATTGGGTCAAAGCACTTCAAGACCCACAAAGTGGAAGGAAGATCAACTCCCAGAAATTGTTCTCTGACCTCCATACACACACAAAGTAATTTTTAAAAATGATATCCAACAGGATGCAATGAATTAGAACAGCATTTTTATAGTCTCATGAATCCAAGCTGGGTTTGAATTTGATACATAGCTTCCGGTGATCTTGAACTCTTGATATCCTCTACCTCCCAAGTCCTGGGATTACAGGTCTGCACTCCATTACTGGTTTATGGAGCTTGAACCAAAGCTTTTCCATGCTAGACAAGCATTCTACTTGCTTAGTCCTAGTTCTACATTTTGTAGAGTCTACTTTACTGTTTTCCTCCAACTTTATTCTCTCACATTAAAAAAAAAAAGACATAATGGGCTGGAGAAATGGCTCAGAGGTTAAGCTCTGCCTCTCAAGCAGAAGGTCCTGAGTTCAAATCCCAGGTCCCACATTAAAAATAAAATAAAAAACCGCCAGGTGGATAGCGGTGGCCTGCACTTCAGCTCTGGTAGATGAAGCACTAAGGAGGTAGAAGCAATCCAGGATGATTCTCCAAGTCACCCTTAGTCCTCCACAGGGACACAAAGTGCCCTCTGATACACACACACACAAGATAATATTTTGGTGTAAGCTTCAAGTTCTGGTTTGCCAAATAAAGGGATGACAATTTAAACAGCTTTAGCTTCTGAAGACAATGGGTCAGGGCTCAGGCTCTTGCCTAACTTTTGGAAGTCCTGAGATTCAGTGTCTAGCACCACAAGAAACAAAAGATCTTAGGCTGGCAGCGTGCTTGCCTCGACTCTGGAAAGCCCTGGGTTCTCTCTCATCACTGGAAAAAGAAAAGTACATGAAGAGGGGGCGGAAGAAGCAGGGGCACTGGCAGCAAACGGGCATAGCTCTGACTGGCTGAAAATTAGAGATAAACAAAATTTGTATAAACAAAATGAAGGCTAACTTTCAACAGAAGGTAAATCTGTTTTGACTACTTGACCAATGAGGACTTTACAATTATGGTAGATATTTTCTATAATTAAAATTGGCCAGAATTTGCAGCTATAAAGTAAAAGACTAAAATATATATGTGTGTGTGTGTATATAAAACAAATGTTAGCAAGGATGTGGCAAAATTGGAAGCCTTGGACATTACTGGTGGGGCTGTAAAGCAATGCAGCTGCTTGGAAAGTTGTGTGCCAGTTCCTCCAGAGGGGAAAAAAAAAGAACATGGGATACAACTCCAAGTAGATTCATATAAGAACTGAAAACTGTGAATCAAACATTTGTAGATCAATGTTCACAGCATCATCCACAAGACTCCAAAGATGGAAGCTACCCAAGTGTCCATCAAGGGTGGTATGTAGGTACCATGTAATATTACTTAGGCTTCAAAGGAAAGAGGATTCTGATAATTTGATATAATGTGGCTGAACCTAACCTACATTATGCTAAGTGAAGTGAGCCAGACACACACACACACACACACACACACAAACACCAAAAAAATTAAGTATATGATTCTATATATGTGTGGTCCTTCCTAGGAACATTCAAATGAATGAAGACAGAATGATGGTTATTGGGCCTGGGATACTTGGGATCTCTTTTTTTATTGCTTGAAGTTGTCTGAAGTGAGGCGTGGTGCTACATGCTTGTAATTCCAACCTTGGGAGAGGCAGAGACACAAGGATCATGAAATCAAGGTCACCTGTTCCAGGTAAGACCCTCACCAAGTTGTTAGCTGACAGGGGTTGCATTGAGTCTGTAGATGACTTTGCAAACTGTTGCTAACATTATGAAGATAAGATCTGCAAGCATTAAGTGTCTCTCCATTTATTTCATTCAATGATGTTTCATTTTCTGGTTTTCTGAAACAAGGTCCCAGGCTGGCCTCGAACTCAATGCACTGCAGTCCTGTCTCGGCCTCTCAAGGATAGGATTACAGACAGGTGTCACCACGTGCGGCTTGGTGCTTCTGAGTTTTCAGTGTACCGGTCTTATTAAACTTATTCATAATACTTTGGTTTGGTTCCTAAGATATCATCTTCCATGTTTAAAATATAATTTGTATATATTGATATATCCTGCAGCCAAGATGAACTTATTTTTATGTATTATTGGGATTTTATAATAAAACTTGGTTTTATTATAATCCAAAAGTTTTATATAAGCTTTTCCTGTCTTGTCTGTGTGTGGTAGTGCACACCTGTGATCCCAGCACTTGGGAGGTGAGGTAGATCAGGAGTTCCAGACCAGCCTAGGGTAGATAATCCCAAAAAACGCACAACAGAGTTTTCTTGTTTTTCTTGAAAATAAGAAAGAATAAAAATACACATTTCTGATTTAAAATAAATAAACCTGAGGAGCCAAGTATGGTAGGTCTAGCACTTGGGAGACTGGTGTAGGAAGTCTTGAGTTTGAAGCCAGAGTTAGACCCAATCTACAAAAAACAAAAATGAATGTCACTTCATACAGAACAAAAAACCCTTCCCTTCATTTTTTCCCTTTGTGCTGGGGTTTGAGTCAAGAACCTTCTACCTGTCAGGCAAGTAATCACTGAGCCTCTCCAGCTGCACCCTGACTATTCTGTGAGAGTTAGACTTCACTGACTCTTTCTATCCTGCCTACCAAAAAGAGAAATTAGATGTGAGAATGTGGCTCAGTGGTACAGTGCTTGTCTAGCACATGTGAAGCCCTGGATTTCATTGCCAGAACCACTACCAAAAACAAAACCTTCATTAAGATGTGAAAATAGTGTACGTTCACTGTATTTATGTAGGAGACACTAAAAGAATAAAAATAACTTTTAAAAACCTTTGCCTTGATTCATTGATTTTAATTAATTTTCCACATTTCCTTTATAATACACAGATGTGTGCATCTTTGTGTAAACATATGCACTGTCTTGTTTCTGCTGAAACATAAAAAGTCACCTGTGACATGTTTTTAAAAAGACATTATAACTATGGTTATGGCTCTTACTGTGCCAAATTTCTAAAAAATGAAATGAATAATACCATTACCTGCTATTGCACTTTGCATGTTACTTGGAAATTCACAACTAAACAACTTAGGGGAACAATAGATTTTCTTTCTTGCAATTCTGATTATAGTTCATAGTCCAGGTTAGCAGGAGCGTTCATGGTGACATTAGGAGCCAGAGAAACTGGCCACACCAGATCTACAGAAGTTGCTGAAAGAGGGGCAGACCTCACTTGCCAGCCTCTCTAGATCATCCAGAGTGTTCCACAGTATGTCAGCTTACTGAACCAGCTCTCCATCTTATCCACCTGCCAACTCACTGAGTTGGGTCTTCTCCCATCAATTAGTCTGTCTCCTACAGGCTTGCTTAGAGCCTTAACCATTATTCACAGATCCACCCAGGGCCTAGGCCTCAAATGTCAAGCTGATGCTTATATCTAACTGGCACATCTACTGTACCTTACCTATTTGGTTGTCCCCCAAGCTTTACGTGTACATATTTTCCTCCTAATTCAGAATCAAGCATCCCACTGTGTATCCAGTTGTCTTTTCAGTGCCCTGTAATACAAGACAGGCCCTTTGCCTCTGCTTCTTTCATAACACTATTTACAGAGGTGCAAAGCCAGTTATTGTGCAGAAAGACTCACAAACTTTTATATTGTCAGTTTCACCACACTGGATTTCTGGGTAAGCATTCTGGGGGAAAATGTCACAAGTGATTGAGTGTACTTCCTGTTCCACCTCATAAGGAGGGCGATGCTACAGCAATCATTTAATGTCAACCAAACCCACTGTACAGGTCCCAAGTTCCCTTTGCAGTAATTGATCTATGGAGAATTGGTGTGTGTGTGTGTGTGTGTGTGTGTGTAATTGATCTATGGAGAATTTGTGTGTGGAGGTGCCTCTGTGTGTGTGTGTGTGTGTGTGTGTGTGTGTGTGTGTGTGTGTGTAAGCCCAAGGGTGGCCAGGAATCATCGCCAATTGCTCTGCCTCCTAATTGTTTTGCTCTGGGATTTCCCAGGCGCCGCCTTCCAGAACTGGAAGGTCATCACCATTTACACGTGGCATTTTTACATGGGATTGGAACTGAAGTCCTGCTGCGAGACAAAGTAACAGTTTTGACCCCTGAGCCATTTCTCCATCCTCCATGGAGAAATGTTCAACAAATGGCATGCATTGGCATATACTACCAGTTTTTGCCCCCAGTTATTTGTTACTAGTTGGGGGATAGTTCTAAATTCTGTAGTTCCTTTCATGCAACGTTTTTCTTTTAAACTCCAGTGGCATCAGCCATAAAATTTCTGTATGTGAACTGAATCTTCCAAGAAGATTGGGAAACTGTCCCAACCCAGAGCTTGTGGACCACGGAAATCTCTTCCGAAGCACACAGCTAGTCTGCATTCCTATGCCCCCTAGTGGCAAGATGTGGACACAAACCTAAAATTGCCTCCCATGGACTGTGACTAGAAGTGGGGTGTGCTGAGATGCATCTCCCTCATGTTTTCGTTCCCCTCCTTTTATGGGCCACCTTCATGGATCATGAAGAGGACAGTGTCTTTTTTTTTTTTAATTTTTTTTATTATTTATTCAATTGTGCGTGTGTGCGTGTGTATATGTATGTGTGTGCAGAACCACAGACGAATTTGGGAACCACCATGGACGCCTCCACCTCCTCCTTGTTTACTCTGGCCCGGGATTCACAGGCTCCGCCCTACCAGGACCAGAAACACAGGCCGTCCCCGCTTCCGCCCGGCATCTATACGTGGGGTCTAGGATCCGAACTCAGGACCTTCTGCCTGTAAGGCAGAGGCTTAACCCCTGAGCCACCTCTCCAGCCCCGAGGACAGTGTCTTAAGCAAGTTTCAGCAGGCCCAGTCACCACAGGTGGAATCAGACATAGTGCTTGTTTTGGTAAACTAATTGCAACATGACCATGTTTATTCTCTGGTCTGTTTATAGCTGCTTTTACACAATGGCAGAGCTAGGTACCTAAAACAATGGCTAGCTCACAAAGCCTGCAATACTTACCCTCTAGCTGTTTGCAGAGAAAGGTTGCCAACCTTTGTCTTACCTGCCTAGCCCATGCATTCCCTAGTACTGGGGAAACAAAAAGTGCATAGACACTCTGCAGAAATGTTCACTCTTCCATTACATTGGCTCCTAAATTTACTTCCTCCACCAAATGTATTTGAAACACATTGTCTAGAAAACCTAATGCCAGTGCTCCCAGCACTATTCCTTTTTCAACTATCGAACTTCTAGAAACAGTTCTAACTTGCAAACGTCAATGTCTTCCAGTTTTGCTCCCTGAAGTCCACCTTGTACTCAGGAGCCAGTGAATCTTCTAAATCACAATGCAGTCCTAAGTTGGGTCACTCAAGAACTGGCCCTGCCTGGTACCAGCCCTATGGCCTTCTTGACTTTCCAGACTCCTAAGCTGAGCTCTCGCTGCCCAGCGGCACTTGCTGGGCTTTCCAGGCAGGGTTGGGCTAGGTAAGGCAAGGCAGCATTCATGACAGCTACTAAAAGCCCAGGAATAATGAAAGCAAATAATGAAACTGGGGTCATTTTGCTTTTGATGCAGGTCCTTTCGCCTGCCAAACAAGGGCCCTACCATTGAGCTACAACTCCCGCACTTCAGTGCAACTTTCGAACTTAATGCCAAAAAAAACTATAAACAAAATACTCAGAGTCTTAATTTTCAGAATTAGCCTCTGCCCGTCTTGCCCATCTGCTTACATACATAATTAGGTTCCTTTTTTTAAACAGTTATCATGTGTGTGTGTGTGTGTGTGTGTGTGTGTATCACAAGCACTGTGTGCACCTGTGGAAACCCAAGGGTGACTGTAAGAATCATCCTGTATTACTCTACTTTTTTTTTTTTTTTTTTTTTTTTTTTTTTTTTGCTCTGGGGTTTCCCAGGCTCAGCCCTCCAGAGCTGAAGGGAAGGCTGCTGCCATTTCTGCCCTGTGTTTTTACATGGGATTCTGGATTCCAACTCAGCTCTTTCTGCTTGTAAGGCAGAGACTTAAGCTATCTCTCCAGCCCATACTCAAAATTTTTGATATAAAAAGTAACCACTAGGGCTGGAGAGATGGCTCAGGGATTAAGACTTTGTTTTGCAAGCAGAAGGTCAAGTTCGGATCCCAGATCCCATGTAAAAATACCAGGCAAAACAGCAGCAGGCCACACTTCCGGTCCTGGTGGATGGAGCCTGGGGAATCCCAGAGGGGCGCAAGAAACAGATAGAAGCAATCCAGGATGATTCCCAAAGTCAGTTACCCTTGGTCCTCCACAGGGACATACAGTGCCCTCTGATAAACACACACACACACACTAAAAAAGTAAATTTTCTTTTAAAGTAACCACTCAACACAGCCCACTTCAGGAAGCCAATTCCCCAGAGATACCCAACTAGAGATTGTCTTGAGTCTCCCCACAGCCCCTAACTGACCGAATCCTAGCTTTGGTCTGACTTTTCGGTATTGGTGAATGAGGTCTAATGGTTCAGTCTTGAGGTGAATCTATCTGTTGACTAGACTATTGCAGCTTTCTGGAACATAGGTTTCCTTTTCTCTCTCCTTTTAAATTGTGTGTGTATGTGTGTATGTGTAAGAGAGAGACAGAGACAGACAGAGAGAGAATGTGCATTTAGGTGGAAATCAGAGAACAACTATATGGAGTCAGTTCTCTCCTTCCTCCATGTGGACTTCCTAGGATCAAACTCTAGTTGTCAGACTTGGCCACAAGCACTTTTACCCTTGAGTCGCCTCAACAGCCCAGTCTTGCCATTTTCCACAGCACCAGGGCCTCTTGGAAACTGCCCTACATCATAGCCCTGGTTGATGTTCCCCACCATGATCCTTCACTCTAGGTAACAGTCCAAAGGCAGCAGGGAGTGTCTTTCCTATGTAGTTCACGAAGCATGATGCATAAAGCACAATCTCTTTCTAAGAAACCTAAGGTCAAATAAACGACATGCCCAGAGACATGTTTAAGTGGAAAGGCAACTTTCAGAGACATGGTGCCACAGAAATTTGAAGATGGAAGGAAGGGGGAGACAGTTCAGCGGACAAAATGGTTACTCAGCGACCTTAATGACCAGAGTTCAGGTCCCCAGAGCCCACTCAAAACTTGCATGCAGTGATGGAAGTGCAATCTCTGGCTCCTGCATGGGATGGGAGGTGGAGATCCATCCTAGCATCTCCAGACGCTCAAAGGCCAACCCACTCTGGCTAACAGCAGCACTAGAGATCCCATGAGGAAATGGGGATGACCCCCAAAAGAACCCAAAAGTTATACACACATACTCACCTGTTACATATTAAAAAAAAGGAGGGGTTCACCAATGGAGGCCAGTGGGGGATTACATTCAACCCAGCCTTGAAACACAAGACTGGGAGAGATGGGCAAGGAGGGAGAACAGGGAGAAAGGGAAGCAAGGGCCTCAATGAGTGAGGCAGCCAGTCTGGCCATAGCCACTTATTACAAGCCCTTCCCAGCTGGGGTGTTTACATAATGCAATTTTTTTTTTTGGAGATAGTCTCATGCAGCTAGGCTAGCCTTGAACATCTGATCCTTCTGCCTCTACCTCCCAAGTGATGGGATTACAAGTGTACACCAGCACACCCAGACTTCAGATAATTTTCAAAAAGCCTTAAACATGGTCTCTTCCCAGGAAGACTGGGAAGTCAGTCACAGAACTACATCAGCAGCATCCTCCCCCTCAGGCTCACCTCTCCCAGCCGCATGCATTCTAAGATGGAATGCCATCAGAACTTTGGCACTGGCCCTAAAGGAATTCTGAACAGAAGGCTGTAGCCGGAATGAGATTATCACCTTCTGGGGGAAGGACTTGGCCTTGAGTCTTTATCTACAGATAACAAACATGGCTGGGTATGTTACAGAGACTCACAGCTGCACACTGGCCAGGTTCCCTGGGGACCAGAGCCCCACACCCCTCCCACAGTGAGCAGCTGTGGTCACCACGGGGTATGAGGTCTGGACTCACAGTGCCGCCATTCCTAAAAGCCATTCTAAGTGTTGGAAAGAGGGCACAGGATGCACTTTTGCCAGGCCCTCTTCGGAATACAGCTAAACACAAGTGATCACACCCATCTGTCTGTTCTGGACCCCCTGGGTCTAGCCTGGAGGAGATTACAAACTTTGGGAGAAAGGGCACTGACCCGACCCAGACAGGAATAGAAGACCTCAACTAAACACCACTCATCCTTGTAGGAGCCTGAAGTGTCCAATAGTTTTGCTTTACTTCATGACCTGGAACAAGTGCTGCCAGGGGTCTGATTGCTTGTGAGGTGTCAGGCCCTAGGAGAAGTGAAAGAGCACTTCCTAATCTTTCACAGGAGTAATCTGAAAAGGGGGAAGAGTGGGGGAGCTGTGCACATGGAACTGGAGGTCAAGGGTGGGGAGAAGCAACTCGTTACGGTCTTCCATGACAGGGCTGCAAGATGGCTCAGTGGGCAAAGGCACCTGGGCGCAAACCTGGCAGCCTGAGTTCAATCCACATGGTGGAAGGAGAGAAATGATTTTCAAGAGTTTTCCTCTTTCACCCATGTGCCTCCTCTCTCTCTCTCTCTCATAAAATGAGGTGGCCTGAAGTTCCGCTGGCATCTACCTGTTAATCTGTTCTGGAGAATACTAGTCGCCCTGTGTGAGAGCCTCAATGTCTGTGTACCCCCACCCCCCACCACAGAACGCCCATCACCCTGGCACGACTGAGGCACAACCCCATTCTCACATGCTGAGCCGTTTATCCCTTGCTCTGACCTAGACAGAGGCAGCGGCTGCTCTTTGTCGTTCCACCCTGGTAACTGTCCTCCATGCCTCCAGCTGGCACCTCAAACACTGGCACCTGACTCTCCCAGGGCTCTGCATTCCCACAGTCGTATGGCTCAAGCTGTTCCTTTTCTCACACTTCTTGAAGCCAGGGTCACCGGTCTCGGCTCCTTGAGGCCACGTCCACCATTTTCCCTCCGCTGTCTGAGGTGAAGACATGCTATGGCATCCCTCCACCTCCAAAGACTTCCCTGCCGCTCCCTTGAAGCCAGGCCTTCCCGGACACCAGGAATCACACAGTGCATGTCCTTGTTCCAATCTCACGCGGCCCTGGCCACCAGCCCCCAGCATGCCCATCATGTATGCAAGACACCGTGGCCTCATGTTGCCCTGCCCACTTTGGATCGCATGCTCCATCACTTCAACCAATCTCTTGTCCAGCTCCCTAAAATCACCTTGGGTCTGAGGACATGGCTCAGTAGATATGGCACTTGCCCTGCAAGGATGAGGACCAGAGTTCAGATCCCCTCAAACCCACATAAAAGCCAGGCAAATGTGATCATCACCTGTAATCCCAGCGAAGGTTGGCAAATCCCCAGAACAGGCTGGCTAGTAGCCTGGCCAACTGATGAGCTCTGGGTTCAAGTAAGAGGCTCTGCCTTCACAGCAGCAGTGGAGAGTAACTAATGTCAACTCACATGACTCCCACTCACCCTAATGAGTGGAACAGTCTTCCTAAGTATGCCCCAACCCGACTAGAGATGCTGGAGACCTCCAGACCAAGGGTAGTGTCACTGCCTTCCGCGTGCCTTAGGCCTTGGCAACTACTGATGGGCACCACCACCCAGCGCTGCAGCCCGCGTGCAGGCAGGCCCCTCCTCCCACGACTCCTGAGGTTGGAGCTTCTCTTCCATCGCTTTCGAGGTCTCTGCTAACCTTCAACCAGATGCTACAGACCGTCCAGGACCTTCCTCTTGCGATGCTGGAGTTGGAACCCAAGTCCTCATGCACGCCAAGACAGACCCTGAAGCTGAGCTATACCCACGATCCTTTCTCTGCTCAATATCAACAAGCCCATTCAATTACTTTTTGACTCACTTCCTGTGTCCTCTCTTCTCGGGTGGATAGCAGCCCATCCAACCTGTTCCAAGCCCACCTGGACCCAGCATAGATCGTGGTTTGCTGAACAAACTAATTCTTGATCATCCATTACCAAGCCCTGTCAATTCTACTTCCTACTTATCTCCTGGGTCGATCTTCTTAATTATTGTGTGTATATGATTGGGGGCAGAAATTTTGGAGTATGTTCTCTCCTACTTTTAAGTGGGGATCAGGTGTTTGGCCTTTACCCGTCCTGATTCTTTCTTAACTGCTTCCTTATTTATAAGCGCCCACCGCGGGGCTTCCCAGGCCTTCAGTCCCGGATGGACGACTGGCTGGGGATCACCTAACGCGGGGTTGCCCCGGGAGCACCCACGTACAAGCGTCGCGGCTCAGCACGTTAACCGACGCTGAAGAGCACGAAAGCACAGAGCCCCCTAATGGCATCACGCGCGCCAGGAATCACCCCGAGCATCCCCCAGCGCACCACGCAGCACACGCCCACACGTCGACCCCCACGTCTCCCAGAGGCGCGGCCTTAGAAGCCGCGCGCCCACGCGCCCGCCAACGTGGCTGGGCAGGAGCCCCGCCCCCGCTCGCGCGGCGCTCCCAACAGCCAATGGGAAGAGGGGCGGGGCGCCCTCGCTCAAACTATGTTCCGCGAGCCAATGGCGGTCCTGTGAGCCGCTCGCCCCCCCTCCACGCCTGCTCTTCCGCCTCTCATCAGCCAATGGGAGCGGCCTGCGCGATCCTGGAGAGGCGGGCTGAGCGCGTGGCGCGAGGGATCGGGTCCCCTGGCGTCTCTGAGGCTCGGCTGCGCTCCCGACTGGGTCCAACCGGCGGAAGATGGGGGCTCTGACGGCGCGGCGCTGCCTGGAGTGCCTGCTGGGGGTCTACTTCCTCTCCCACATCCCCATCACCCTCTTCGTGGATCTGCAGTCCGTGCTGCCGCCCGAGCTCTACGCGGTCGAGGTGAGGGCGTCGGTTGCGGAGCCCCAGGCCCGCGGCCCCTAGATCTGACCCCCACATCCCCGGCGCCTCCCGCCACCCTCGGACCTGCCACCTCGATCGGTGCTCGGTCGGGCTCTTCCCAGCCGGAAGACCCACGTGTGCCTCGTACAGCCGCGCTGGGATCGGTGCTCGGTCTGGCTCTTCCCAGCCGAGAGACCCCCGTGTGCCTCTTTCGGCCGCGCTGGGCAGAGCGCATGCGTAGCGTTCTCGGGGCGGGGTGGGGGGGTCTCCAGGTTCGAGCCTCGAGCTCTCCCAGACTTTTCCCAGGGGTTTCTTCCCTGCGCATTTCCCTCCCGCAGTTCCGCCGCCGGCGGGGAGTGTGTGTCTGAGGGAAGTTTCCCGAATGAAACACTGTCTGACATCGTTTGTAGGATTTGTTTTAAAATTGTGTTTGAAAGGGCTTTAAAACCTTCCTAACGGGCGGGGACCCCAGTAAAACTAGACCTGTCCGAAAGGTGAGCGCCTTGCCCTAAGACCATCAAATCCATGCCTCCTTGAAATCGGCCGTTTTCACTAGGTTGGAGCAGAATGATCACCTGGGTAAAGAAGCGAAGTACCTCGTTCTCAGAGCGTTCTTTGCCCCAAATGTGAACCCCCCCCCAAACCTGGATCCTATAGTCTCCCAAGGAATTTCTGCCCTTCATTCTGCTTTTCCAAACTACTGCTGGAAGTGTGGCAAGGACTGCCTTGTCACCTAGAGATTTGGTTTTGCTTTTTAAATGCTTTTTCTTTGCAGAGCAGCATTTAATCTCAAAGTCATAAATCCTCAGTGGCACATGCAAAATTGTCTGTGCTACAAAGGTCTCCACCAACCAGGGTTTGGAGTTTAACAGGAAAACCTCTGACCTCCTTCCATGGGAAAAGCATAGGTAGTGTGTGGCAATAGCACTAGACTGGACACTTGGTTCTTCCATAACTGGCTGAGTATCTGGGTAGCACCTTAAGGACTGTGACCACAGTTTTCAAGAAGTTAAGTTATACATTCAAACATAAGTCGTAGGCCTGGGGTGTCTGTCCCAGTGGTACAGTGCATGAGGCTTAGGTTCAACCCCAGCACATACACTATACGTATACAAGTTGTAGTCGATTTATATTTCTATCTACTAAGTTACCTCAACATCACACTAGCCATTAGTTAACCTGAAGAAAGGGGTGCCTGCTGTCACCTTATCTTTGGGGTGTTGAGTACTGCTAGAGATCAAGCCAACCAGACTTGGACACTTCAGCTAAAGCCTCAATCCTCCTTTATTCTTTGAGAAAGGGTCTCACAAGGATCAGCCTCCCAAGTGATGAAATTATAGGCATGGACTATCATACTCAGTATTTATGGGTGCTGTTTTTGTGTTTGTGTGTGTGTTATGTTACTTTGTTTTTAAACAAATCTTAACTTTTGTGGTCTAGGCTGGCCTCAGGTTCAAGCTTTTACCTCCCAAGTGTTGCACTAATCCGCTTCATCTGTGGTTTTTGAAAATAGTGTCCTCAGCAGGACTCTTGCAGGTTGTTTACAATCTCTGACATCTGGATTCCTTCACTATTTAATCTATGTAGCCATTCCAAACTTAACTGCTGCTGGTAGCCTTTCTGACTACCATTCTTCTTGCTCATCACTTCCAAAACTCAACTAAAGCATGCCCAACATCATAAAGACCTCCATTTAGACATATATTTGAGTTGGTAAAATTTTCTCAGCTTTGGGACTGAAATGTAGTTCAGTGGTAGTGTCCAGCGTGCACATGGTGTTGGGTTTAATTTCTTGCTGCCATTGCCATTCATTTTAATGCTCTGCAAAAAGCTAAAGCTGATTGTACGTGGAATGATCAGAAAATGTGTGGCAGAAACATGGTGTTCTGCCTTAGAAAGCCTGTGTCCTATTTATTTGTTGCTTTGGGATGGAGAGTAATCATTTTTGTTACCTCCATGTAGAAAATAATAAAAACCTTGAGTTGTTGGCCTCCAAAAGCACACATACCCAAGTGTCCTCTTATATACCCACATACATACATACATACATACAAAAAAAAAAAGATGGAAAAATGAGGGTGGGAAAGCCCCACTTTGCTCATTTTACAGATGAAGAAATAGAACCCTGAAGACAAGGAGACATTTAACCTTCATCGGTTAGCTAACAGTTTATTTCTGGATATTTACTTAAAAGCTCTTGTAGCAACAAGGCCTCTGTTTCACAATAGTCTGCTTTCTTTGTTATTATGTGGTGATGATTTTTTCTTCTTAGTCGTTTTTTGAGACAGAGTCTCCTGTATTCCAGTTTAGCCTTCTTGACTCTAACTTCTGATCCTCTTGCCTCTTTTCCCTAAGCTGCTAGAACTATATATGCTACCACAGCTAACACCCTTTATCTTCTGATTAAAAATTAACATGAAAAAAAATCCCTGGAATTTTCCACTGTAAGATAAACGTTTTCCTTGGAGTCGCCTGATCTTATGTCTCTCAAGTTTTTGCCTCAAATTTGCAAAGAATGATTTTGAACTCGTGGTCCTTCCTGCTACCTTCAGAGTTGTGAGATTACAGGCCTTCAGTATTAGAGCCCAGTGTTTCAGTTATAAAGCACAAAGTGGCAGCTGCAAACTCCTGCTTCTTTCTGCCTGTAGCCACATCAGCATGGATGTGCATCCTTTTGACAGGCTAATTACAAGACCTGACTGCTAAGCCGGGTCTTGCCAGAGCCTAGAACACATATAATCTGAGGTAATTTGTTCTTCCCATAAATACCCAACTAGTCTAAAAGAAAAAAGCTGGAGTTAGGGAATGAAGACTGAGGAACTTATGTGCAATGTTGGAGTTAAAAATGCATGAAATTGTATCTCCACAGAGATTAGATTTATGTTCCCTTCACTACCATGATTCCCCACCACCACCACCAAGAAAATTCTATTTACTGTTAATTTGAAGGAATTGGCTTTAGGGGTAGAAGTACTTCCACATGGAAAATGCGAAAGAGAAAAGTCAGGATGGTTTTGCATTCTTCATTTCCTTATAAAAACTGTCGGCAGAGATCTTGTCATTCAGCAGACATCCTGAGAGCCTCCTAAGTGACTCTTGACAGTGGGCAGCACTCCTAGATTTGTGCTGCCAGAATTAGGAGATGTTTGGTAATATAGTCAAGCACTGAAATAGCCGAAGAAAACCTCACAGAAGAGGTAATGTTTGAGTTACAGCTAGTTTTTCTATTAAATGACCATCGAGGCTGTATCAAAACAGCCAGTTGGGTGTGGGTGTGTCGCCTACCACAGCTGTGCAATAAAGGCCTCAGCAGCTATTTTCAGATATGGGGAACTGTGAGCCTGTCCAGACCAGGTGGCTCTATTTCATTGTGATTTTATCTTTTTCCAGTTTAGAAACCTGGTAAAGTGGTATTCTAAGGAGTTCAAAGACCCACTGCTACTGGATCCCCCTCCGTGGTTCAAGTCCTTCCTGTTTTGTGAACTTGTGTTTCAGCTGCCTTTCTTTCCCATTGCAGCATATGCTTTCTTTAAAGGTTGGTGAACAATGGGGAAATGAATTTTGCTTAGAAATTAGGTCCTAGAAACCCTTGAGGAAGCCCCATGGTTTGAAGGATCTGGTAAAAGAACCCATCATAGATATGACAGAGGAATGTTAATGTCTGGCTATCATTCTGTAACCTGGGCTGCATTGGCACCTCTTATCTGGAAAGCTGTCACACACAGAAATCTGAAACCACGTAACATGAGCCTGTCCCTCTTCATGCACATGCCATGCAAATTCATTTGTTGCCATTATTTTTCCTACTTTGGATAGTGTCATATTGCACTATCCATATTATATAATAATTATACATAATTACATATATAATTATATAACAATTATAAACTAATATCTGAAGGGTTGACCTGTTGTCACATAATTAGTACCTTTATGAAAAGTATCCATACTGTTCTTTGTAAACTAAGTTCATAGAGCCAAATGGATTTATTTCTCACCTTTGCCTGTTTGGATCACTTTATAGATGCCCTGCATTTTAGGCCAATTTTGCTGTGCAATACTGTGCTCTAGTATTTTCAAATTGTACACCAGACCTTACTCTGTTCCTTTGGCAGTGACAAGCTATGGCCCTAGCTTACACAAGCTTGCATGTGTACAACACCCATTTTGCCAGGAGGAGCAGAATGGTTGAACCCAAGAAAGCAGGCTAGCAAATGGCCCCAGATACCTTTCGAGTCACATCAGCAGACCTGACTTATCCTATCTTTTTTTTTTAATTCCTCTAGGAAGCTGCCGGTGGATCCGCACCCCTGCAATCATCTACTCAGTTCACACCATGACAACCCTAATTCCAATTCTCTACACATTTCTATATGAGGATTTCTCTAAAGCCAGTGCTTTCAAAGGGCAAAGACCAGAGACTACCCGTGACCGACTAACCCTTATATGTGTCTATGCTCCCTACTTCATCATCCCGCTCATACTTCTGCTTTTCATGTTGCGGAACCCCTACTACAAATATGAAGAAAAAAGAAAGAAAAAGTAAGGGGCAGTAGTCGGGTGGAAGCAATGCCAACAGCACAGTTGCCTTTTTGGATAATCTAAGAAAACTGCTTTGAACCCATGTTCTCAGTAGCATTTGAAACACACCAACAGCAGTGCACAAGAACAAAGTGACAAGAGTCATGTCAAACCCTCACTTTCCAGGGCACTGGAACAAACAGGAATTGGGGCAGTCAGCAGGGGTTTGGGTTAGGGTATAAGAACACAGTGCCAAATACCTGACATGTGCCTAAGCTCCTTTATAAGATGCTAAAAACGAGCAAACTAGGTAGACTTCCATTAAGGTCTGTTTCACATATTGATGAGTCATGTGACCCAGAATACATACACTGAATTAACTTGACTCATGACTTTAGTGAGTTTCAGGCCACTTAAAAGTCAGGAATTAGCCTCTTGAATATTCATGAAAAAATATATCATGTTTTCTTGTCTGTGCCTATGGAGGGTAAAAATACTAATGCAAAAGAGGTTTGAATACTTTCACCTTAAGACTTAGCCCTCACATGACTTTGAGCCAGAAACAGATTAAAGTGGAAGATGTTTTTATTTCTATTTTGAATAGGTCAGCTTAAGAAATGTTTTAAAGTTAACTTCATGTTATTTTTGAAGTGCTTGTCTTCTACAGACCACCTGAAATGATTCCCTCTATTCCCAAATCAAGCATCTTAAGCCCACCATCTTCCTTAAGGATGATCTCAGCCTGCTCATTCCCTCTCGTCAGGTAAGAGCAGGATTAACTGTCCCAGCATGTGCCTAGGCTCTTCTCAGCATTGCTTGCTGTTCACTAGCTCTCTAAAACAGGAGGCCAATCCCTGACAACAGGTGCTGCTCAGTTCTGATTTTGTTCGTAAGCCATATTAGTATGGTTGGTATTACTGTTTGACTTGTGTTTCTGGTCCAAATAAAGGTAGCTCCAGACCATGCACTGCCTAGTTTTTTGTGTGGAGTCAGCACTAGAACATCCAAGGTTCTCTAGTTAAGGATTCTGCAAGATATTGTAGAAAAAAATAAATCATCTTAAAATGATATTTTATTGCTCTTGTGAATTTACAAAAAAAGGATCAACATTTACAGATCGCTTGGTTTACACTAAAAATGCAAGAGATGAGACCCCAGGCTGCCTTGCCACTAACAGTGACTGTTCACTGATGATTACTACCAGTTCCCCTAGACTTGGCAGTATACTCCATAGGGCTGCATTCCTTATACATTGTGACACACTTAGGTCATTCATTAGGTCACTGGGAAGGTACAGAGGGATTTTTTGGTTAGGGGAGAGTTGTTTTTGTTTTTTGCCTTTCTGCTATAAATGAAATTCTCAGTTCATTTCTGAAAAATAAATTGGTCTATAAATTCATTCTGCTCTGCTTCTACTTTACACAAAGCTTCATATTCAACCCGATACCTGAAAAACAAAATTGTTAGAATCCCTGAAAAAATAGAACATATTCAACGTTTCTAGAGAGGAGTATAGAGACCCTAAGAAATGCTGAGTTAAGAATGAAGTCAGAGCAGAAGACGAAATAAGGCAAACCCTCCTCAGAGCCACCCATCTTCAACCCTAAACATCAGGCAGGTAGCCAACCGACCCACCAGCCCTTTCTACCCATTTTAATGCTCAAACTACCAGAAGCCACTTGTTAACCAACTTTCTATTCCTCCCATCAAATCTCATTTGTAAAAATCTTCAAGTTGATAAGTGAGATGCTTTCCCTGAGGAGACCAGTTGATGAAGGAAATGGAGAAGCTCAGGGAAGTGAGGCAGTTGCTTTGCATCACGACTTCTTACCTTTCTAGCTGCATTTTCTTTTCTGCTATTAGTGCTTGCAGTTGCTGCTGTTGGGCTTCCCTCTGCTTGGCTATGGATTTGAGCAAGTTCCGAGCACCAATGGCCTAAGAAGCAACATTATTAAAGCATAACTTCATTAAACCTACCTACAGTGCTAAGCCCTCCAAGTGAGGAAAGAAAGACCCATGGCTTCAAGGATATCAAAAGAACAACCTACTGATTGATCCCAAAGTGTCTGGCAAAAACTGGTACAAAGAAATGAGCCAGATCTGCGGGTATGCCCTTTACTAAGTTATTTATACCATGCAGGTCTCCATTTCTTCACTGAAAGACAAACCACCTCAAGTGCTGCCATGAAATCAATATAGTAACAGTAACAAAGTTCAGTAGCTTACTGGACCAGCATTTATTATTAAAACCTTGATTTAAGTAAAAAGATCAACTCCCCAAATAAGAGCAGAAGATGAGAGGATCGAGAACCAGCATCCCTGCCAAGACAGACAGTGCTGAGCTTACCTTCATCTTCTCATTTTCTGCTTCCTTTGCAAGTTGGTCAACAAGCTCAATTAGACCACCGACTATTTTCTGAAACTGGCCAATTTCTTTTAGGGAAAGAACAAAGTACATTTTCTCATCAGCATTCCCATGAAGGAAATCTGGTGCCTGCTGACTTAAGCATCCCATCTTTGGTCTAACCTAGAGAAAAGTCCCCAGGTGCCCAGAGCTAGACTTTGAGTCATCTAGACCCATCCTCTAGGTGGATCCCAAATCCTGACTCCTCAGGAGTGACATGGAGAATAAAGCATAGTTCACAAACAGGACTGTCCCAGAACACAATCATGGCCTTTAGACTAACCATTTAGTTAAATGGTGGGGTAGGTGCTTCCCATCTGTAACACTAATGGGTGGAAAGCTCAATGTCCTGGGTATGATAGAACTCCATTTTATCTGAGGAAATTAAGGCTCAAAGGAGTAGAGAGCATGTACACAGAAACTACAGAAACGGAATACAGCCCAAGGAACCTGTCATCAAACCATAGTCCACAACAAAAAATATGCTTCAACAAGGCATGAAGCACAGGCTTGTCATCTCAGCACTAGGGAAGTTAAGTTAAGATCCACCTGGGATACAGTGAGACCCGTCTCAGAAAAAGAAAACTCCCTTGCTATAGCTAAATCTGCCTCTGCTGATGGCTTGGCTGCTGGCACAGGCGATTTCCTGGAGATCTCTAGCCAGGATTAGTGTGCTGAGCTTCTTTAAGAGGCCTCAACAAATACCTCTAACTCAAAACAGTGGGAAGTCTGCCACCTAAAAGACTATTCTACCAAGAAACCAAATCAGATATGTAATTCCATTTCCCACCCCAAACCATAATTCTGCCCCGTGAATTTTAAGGATTTTATAAGGGGCAGAAATCAGATGATAATATCTAAAAATATCTATCCCTCTCCAGTCCAATGTGTGGTCTAGCATTACAGGAAAGCATAAAAAGGGCAGGTAGAGAAGGTGAGGGCACACGGGAATTGAGAGATCAGGTTTAAACCCCAGGAAGCCAACAGCTCTAGAACTGTAGTCAAAGTGGAGGAAAGGGGAAAAGAATTACTCGAGGATGGCACTGTGTCACTGTTTTTTCTCTTCCCCACTTCCTGTGATACTCACTGTCCACAAAGTCCTTGCATTCTTCCTTGAGCTCTGTGGTCTGCTGAGTAACCTCTGGGTCCAACACCCGCAGCTTGTTCAGCTCATCAAAGTGCAGCCCTGCTTCCCCCAAGATATCCTTGGCCATCACTGCAAAGAAACCAGTCCCAATTTTGAATCATATCCCAACCACTCAGTGGGAGGGCAGCTCCTTGCCCAGCCCACTCCTGAACCCAGATCCCAATGTCAAAAACCCCCGATGTTCCAAAGGCTCCCAGTTCCCTTTGCCTCTACCTCAGCCTCACCTGTTTCCCTTCCAGGCTCCCTAGAGAAGTTCTGCTCTGAAGGAGTGATAGTGGCAGTCAGGAGGTATATCATAGGAGCAAGAGTCAGGAAAGAATAAAGTCCAGTAGCTTGTCACAGGCATCGTTCATTCAACATACATTTCTTGAATGCCTACTACATGCCAGCACTGCTAGATGCTGGGGTTACAAAGATGAATGCAACATGCCGCCTGCCTTGGAGCAGTACATAGTTTTAGCTGGAGGAAGACAGACATGTAAACTGAAAAATTATATTGCATTAAGTGTTTTACAGAAATATCACTAAAAACCAGAGCTGTTGGGGAGAAGGGGGAGGCAGTGGGAGAAGGGGAGGGAGGAGGATGAAAGGGGAAAAGGGGGAGAGGGTGCAAGGGGGACTGGGGAAGGGAGGGAGGAAGAGGACCTGGATACCTATTGAGCTTGTATGATTGGGGGGGGGACAGCTGTTAACTTGGGTGCATCTGACTTAAGTTGGGAGTCATAAGCATATTTATATATCCTCATTTACGTACCCAAAAAGAACACAAAGAGGCTTTTCAAAAATACATGCACTAGGATGACACGAAAACCAAAAAAGGAAAAAAAAAATCTGGGTAAATTAAAAAGGTTAAAAAATTTCAATTAGGGTTAAAGAGGCATGATGGTACATGCCTCTAATCACAATTTGAAAGGCTTGAGGCAGGAGGATTGAAGAACAAGTTAGAGACCAACCAAGGGCTATATAGTTCAGGCCAGCCTGAGTTACACTGTGAGACTCCGTCTCAAGAAGAAGACTACTGACAAAGCTAAGAACGCTACACTTTAAAATATCACCCATTCTAGGGTGATTCCTGAAGTCACACTTGGGCCTCCACAGGCACACACAGTGTCCTATAATACACAGACACACACATACACAATATTACACAGAATGCGTTTTTTGTTTTTTGTTTTTTTGGACAGGGTCTCATGTAACCCAGGTTAGCTTAAATTCCTGATAATCCTACTTCCACTTCCCAAATGTTGGGATTACATGTGTGCCATCACAACCAACCCAGAAATGTACGCTACAAGACGTTGCATTATTGCCATGCTTGAATCAAATTTGAGTCAGTCTCTAGCAGGAAACACACAAACAAAAAAAGGAATGAAGTATCAGCAAGAATACATAACTTAGGAAACCAAGGAAAGACATACCAAAACCAGAAAACAAACATGCACACAGGCCTGTCCTTACCTGCCTAGAGGATGACAGGAAAGAATACAAGGCTGGAAAAATGGGCTGGGGCCAGATCAAGGACCTTGAATACAAAGTCAAGGTGTTTTGAATTTAATTCTGTAGGCAATGGAAGATCTCACTCCCCAGACCTAGGAACCTTTCTTGTCAAAAGCCACCTTAATCCTGAGAAACACTGAAAACATCTTCATTCTGCCTCCAAAAAATTTTAAGGGCCAGCAGAATGGTTCAGTGAGTAAAGATGCCTGCAGCGCAAGTCTGGCAACCTTAAAATTTTAAAAACTGGATCTATAGACTTTGAAGCAATTACTCTGCATGTTGCCAACATGACCAAATGGCTTAAGGGAACAAGGAGTTTTATTTTCTCTTATGACAGTCCTGTTACAGTTCTAAGTCCAGCTTGGCAGAGAGCCCACACTAACACCAAGGGCCAAAGAAACTGGCCAAACCAAATCCACAGGGCTGCTGAGAGGAACAATCCTCACTTGCCAGCAATGTCTGGCCAAGTATACAGAAGAACCACACGTGCTGTGTTAAGATCCCTCAGCAGGCCATATAACTCAGAACACAGAAGGATGTCAACAAAGGCCCGCAGAAAAAGTGATGATGTGACCTAAAAGAAACCTACAAATTTGCTAAGAGGAAAGGAGACATACTGGTCAAAGGGAAAAGAGTATGGAATGATCCTGAAACTAAAAAAAAACTCGACATAAGGCTTCCTCAACCAGTCCCCTCTATCTTATTTATTCTAGTCCCACCTACCATGGACTGGGTCTTCCCCATCAACCAGACAATCTCCAGTAGGCTTGCTGGGGCTTAACTCAACTATTAATTTCTCACAACTGTGCCCACAGCTCAGAGCCTCCATTGCTAAGTTGACAACAGTATCTAACTATCAACAGACTCCGGTCTTCTGGCAAGTATCTTTACCTGTTGAAGATTATCTAACACTGTGATACAACAAATGGTATCTGTTGGCTATATATGACTCTAGTCTCTGGAGTCACTGGAATTCACCGAGGTGAGCCATCATCTTTATAACATTTCAATCATCCAATGCTTTCTTATGAGAAATCATCCAATGCTTTCTTGCCAGGTATGGTGGCACACACTTCTAATGCCAATACCTTGAAGGAAGACACAAAAAGATCACCACAAGTTTGAGACCAGCCTGATCTAGTCTACATTATTCCAGGTCAGCCAGAAGGACATGCAAGCCCTTTCCTCAAAAAAAAAAAAAAAAAATCCTCCTGGGCTGGAGAGGTGGCTCAGGGGTTAAGCCTCCACCTTGCAGGCGGAAGGTCCTGAGTTCGGATCCCAGATCCCACGTATAGACGCCAGGCGGAAGCGGGGGTGGCCTGCGCTTCTGGTCCTGGTAGGGCGGAGCCTGTGAATCCCGGGGCAGAAGGAGGTGGAGGCGTCCATGGTGGTTCGCGAATTCGTCCGTGGTTCTACACACACACACACACACGCACACACACAGACACACGCGCGCGCACATACATGCACACAGTTGAATAAATAATAATAAAAAAATTTAAAAAAAAATCCTCCTGTATTCTTCTGTTCCATTATGCAAACAGCCTGAGTACGTATTTATTTATTTTAGTTATTTAGTTTATTAACTAGACCAAGTGCTCCAAAAAGGTTCGAGTAACATGAGTAACACCTACTTCGACTTATACACCTACTTCAACTTATTCAGAAACTGTTGAGCCCTAACTCCAAGGACAGAGTGTTGAAGAAAATGTCTCTGGAAAGACAGTCAGCAAACAACCACAAACTGTGATAAAACTATAAGGGGAAAAGCACACATACTGTATGAAGATGCGTCAGCACGCCATATAACTCAGAAGGATGTCAACAAAGGCCTGCAGAAAAAAGGTGCTGTGACCTAAAGGAAGCTTATAGGAGGAAAGGAAGCTTATACTGGGCAAAGGGAAAAGAGTATTGCGACAATCCTGAAGCTACAAAAAACTCGACACAAAAGTAGTGTGATCAAAACAACAAAGGATGAGGCCAGACTGACGAGAGCTCATAGGTGGAAGGCTGATGGGTGGGAAGCGCCGGCAATGAATTTGTGTTTTATAAGCATATCAGTCAGTGAATTCTCAACAATGACATTCAGATTTAGAAAGATCACTGGATTGGAGAACAGCAGTCCAAAGCCACACTTACCAGGCTCCTCACCGTGGTCCTAGCATCTAAGCAAGTTGCCTGCACATAAATGGCACTCAGTTAATGTTTGCGGAATGAATGACAGTGGAAATGGAACAGGCTATAGCAGAAGTAAAAAGGTTGAAGACAAGTGTTCGAAGCCGGACTGTTTAATGTGAGGGTTTAGAGATGAGTGAGGAAAAAGGCAAAGAGCCAGGCGCACTTCCCTTGAATTTAGATAGGCACAAGTCTGAGACTGGAAGGGCAGTTGAACGAGATGGGTAGAGGTTGTAGGAAGATGGTTTACAGCGGACTAGCAGATTTTTTCAACTTCCAACGCACTCGTGTCCCCGAGACTTGAGACTGAGCTTCCCAAGAGCGGCTGACAGATCCTGAGTGCCCTTGGTTCTCCCAGATAAGGGGGCTCCGTCCACAGGATGTTGAAGGCCCCCGCCCCCCGCAGAAAAGGAATCGGCTGTCTTCACCGCCTACAAGCCCCTCGTGTTATCCGGGCCGCAGACGGTACCAAGCGAGCACCGACGAGCCAGCACCGACGTGCTTTCAGGCCTCGAGTATGACCTGCGGCCTAAAGGCAGCTCTCCACGGGGAAATACTCCCACTTTTCTTTGGGCCTGCACCCGCCATTCCTCCACGCGATGCCCGCACGGTTCCCCCCGTCCCGGGGCCGCTCTGTCCCCCGGGTCCGAAATCATGGCCTACCTGCCGACCCCGGCCGGCGACACGCTGCGGTCCAGGATGCTGTCAGCGGGAATTTCTCTCGGGCTACCTACCACCGGCCGCTGCCACGGCTACAGAGCCTGTTTACCCACACGTCACTTCCGGACACCGGAAGCACTAGCTCCAGCGTCCCACCGAGCCTGAGGGAAGACAGAGGTGTCCCCGCCCCCCAGAGAAGCCGGATCTTCCTGCGAGACCCAGAGGCCCTTGCGTCTGCAAGGCCGCCGGAAGTAACTTTGCACTCAGGCCCGGCAAGGGGAAGGGGCGTGGCCTTCCAAGGGACTTCCGCCTCCGCTCCCGGCGCGCGGGGCATGCCGGGTCTTGTAGTCTCAGCTTCCGGCTGGCCGGGCTGGGCCGCTGCTCCGGGAGGAGTCCACGAGCACAGGATGTGAGCTCACTGCGGAGATTGCGGGCGGACGGTCGGGCAGACGGCCGCGGGAGTCGGCCGCCACTCGTGTGAGGGGAGACAGTGCCTCCGCCGACGGTGAGAGCCAGGCCTGCGGGGCGGGGCGGGAGGGCGAGCGGGTCTTGTGCACGGGCCTGGGGCCGCACGTGGGAGAGAGACGGAGTTCCAGTCCTCCGCTGGGTGGGTGTTCCTTGTGGTTGGGTTTCTCACAAGAGGAGGGAGGGGCGTGGCCGGAAGGCCGCCTACACCGCCCCGAGAGAGGCAGATGCCCCTAAACTTCCTCAGGACTCTTTGGATGAAGCCTGAGGGTCACTCCTAAGAGTTCTGCCTTTGTCAGCCAAGACCTCAAAACGCCCGTCCCACGCCGTCCCCGTGTGCGGCGGTTTCTAAGGTCCTGTTTCCTTTGGGACCCTACTTCCTTCCGTGGCCGCCGTTGTCTTTTGTTCTGCTTGGGTTCCCCTTAACTCCACCGAGAGCCACGGATCCTTTCCTGATCGCAGACACCCAAATATCCACTCCGGAAGTCCACAAGGAAGAGCAGAGGCCAGCGATGGAAACTTTATGCTTTGGAATTTCTGGGGCGTTACCTGCCACATAATTCCTGCTGAACTCATTGGTCTGGGTGGCAGTCTGGCCTGATGTCCTGCCGATCTCAAAGCGATTGCTTGGTAGGATTTGTCTTCCTCCCTTGACAAGTCTAGCCATTGCCTTTCTTTGATTTGTCTGAAGAGCGTGTATGTGTGCAAAATTGGATTCTGGAGAAGGGGAGGCTGGACACAAAATTCATGAGGAACCTGCTAACATTTAAGGAATGGATTTCTTTCCTAGAGGAGAGTACAGGAAGATAGTATGAGCTTTCTAGGCTCATCTCATCCACATTCCATCCCTGAAGCAAGTAAGAATCCCTGGACAAGCCACCAAAAGGATTCAGTACTTGACAGGGACCTACTTTGACTCTTCCCTGAACATTGTCCCCAAAGACCTACCTAAATCTTTACAGGAACGATTTTAGTTTAAGATACAGGTTGAACATTTAAAAGTGTGCCATGGTCCTATCTGAAGAGTAGAATGGGAAACTTGGGGAAAAAACAGTGCTATATTTCTGGGCTTCACTAAAAAGACATTGGAAAATCATGTTCTAAGGATTGAGATTATTCCATTTTTTTCCTGCCTCTACTACTTCAATGGTCCATCCATCCCTCATCTTCTCTTGTCTAGACCACTACTTCCTCTGATCCCTACCTCCCTCCACACAGCTCTTCTCATCCACCTTTCTAATTCACTACAAAGAAACCAGGGTTTTTCTTGAAAATTATAAATAAATCAGATCAGTTCATGCCCCTGCTAAAAAACAATAGATTCCTGTACTATGGACTGGAAAGATGGTTCAGAGGTTAAGACTCTACCTCCATAGCAGGTCCTGGATCCTACCTAAGAAAATACCAGCTGGCCTGCACTTCTGGCTCTGGAAGGTGGAATCTGGGAAATCCCAGAGCAAAGCAAAAAGGAGGTAGAAGCAGTCCAGTCTCTACAGGGACACACAGTGCACGCACACACACATGCATGCACAAAAATAAATAAAAATAATTTTTAAAGATCCTGTACAATTAATATAAAACCCAAACTACTCTGTTTTCAGTCAGACCAACCTTCCCTTGCTTTCCATGCATCAACCACCTGTCATTTTTATTCCTAAAACTTACTTTAAACAAGAGCTTTCCACTCAATTCTTTCATCTGTCTGCAATGCACTTTTTAGACCTTACCTGAAGTGTCACCTCCATCTCAAGCCTCTGCTGATCACCCTCTCATCACTGTTTTATTCTACTTATTGCATCTATCACTTGTATAGTCTGCTTCTTTGTTTCATTGTTTATAATCTGCTTCCACTACAGTGTAAGTTCTATGAAGACAGGACTCTTCTGTATTGTTTTCTCTGTTTTCAGTGTCTGGCAAAAACTAACTAAATGTTAACTTTTAATTCAAAGAAAAATTCTTGTTGATCTAGGGCTATATAGTTCACCATACCTGACTAATGATATTTGGGGGTCGGGGGGAGAGGTGGAGACAGGCAGATCAGAAATTCAAGCTCATCCTCAACTCATAGCGAGTTTCAGGCTAGCCTAAACTGCATAATATCCTGTCTCAAAGCAAAACAAAATAAAAAGGAACTCAGGAAGGAAAGTGCTTGCTGTGCAAGTTAAGGACTAGAGTTTGGATCTCTGGCATCCATGTAAAAGCCAGGTATCCCAGTTCTCAGAAGCAGAGACAGGTGATTCCCAGAGCAAAATGGCTAGTTAGACAAGCCAAGTCAAGTGAGTTTCAGTTTCAGAGATATATCCTATTCAGAAAATAAAGTGAGGGCTAGAGAGATGGCTCAGGGGTTAAGTTTCTGCACAAAGTCCTCAGTTTGGATCCTAGATCCCAAGTAAAAACACCAGGCAGAAATGGTGGCAGCCTGCACTTTTGGTCCTGGAAGATGGAGCCTAGGGAACTATCCAAAGCAAAACAGATAGGAGGTAGAAGCAATTCCTGGGTGATTGCAGAAGTTACCATTGGACCTCCACAGGCACACACAGTACAGTGCCCTCCAATACACACACACACACACACACACACATGTGGGACTCCATGTCTGAAGTCTGTGAGTTCCTTTGCCCACATGAATTCCATGCCTGGAGTCTGAGTTTTTGATGGCTCTCTTGCCCCTGGCATTTATGTCTGTAAGTTCCATTCTTTCTCTCCTTTAATAAACTCTGCCTTAATCCTTAAGAAAAAAGAGAGAATAAAGTGGAGAGCAACTAAGCAAAACACTCAACATCAATCTCTGACCTCCCCACACACATACCCACCCACATACTTAGGAACATACATGCACATATGTATGCACACCTTTCACACATCCACAGGCTCTTGTTAACATGATGCTCTTTGAACTCCTTAAATCAAAGAAAATGTCTATATGGCTCCCCACTGCGTAATGTAGCAGGTAATAGTTTTGTTGCCAAATGAATTAAATGAGATGAAATTTATTTCAAATGCCTAGAGTAGTCATTTGCATACTAAGCATGCAATGAATGTTAGCTATTGTACTTTTTCTTCAGTGATGTGTTTTAGTGACTTTTGTTTTGAGAAAAGGTCTTGCTATAGAATCCAGGCTGGCCTTGAACTTCAAATCCAGATTCATACACTCAAATGATGAGATTATAGGTATGTACCACTATGCCTGGCTTAGTGCTTTTTATATTACTATTATTTTTTTGTTGTTGTTGAGATAGAGGCACGTGTACACATGCCATTGTGGGTGGAGGTCGGAACTCAGGTTGTCAGGTTTATGAGCAAGCGACTTACCCTCAGAGCTATCTTCAGCCCCTTTTTATTTGTTGTTTGTTTTGTTTAAAGACATATCATGCTATGTAGTACGGGTTGGTCTAACTCATTCTGGTTATGCAGGCAAGTCTTGAACTTGAAATTCTCTTGAATGTTCGTTAGGATTACATGCACGCACCACTATACCTAATGATTTTTTTTTTTAATGTAGCCCAGGCTGGCCTCAGACTTTCTATTTACATGAGAAATTTTAATCTCCCTTTCTCTACCTGCCAAATGTTGAGATTGTAGGCATGGGTCACCACACTTGGTTAATTTGGTGCCAGGGAACTCATACATGCTAGGCAAACAAGCTCTATCCCTAGTCTTTTTTTTTTTTTCCCCAACCCCCTTGTAGCTCAGGTTGCCTCCACCTCCCAAGCCCTGGGATTATAGACATGAGCCATCATGTCCAGTTAGGCTGTTGCCCCTTTATATCTACAGGACATTGGTTATAGGTCCTCTAAAGAAACCAAAGTTGAGGGATGCTAAAGTCTCAAACTACACATGTCCTCCTATATACCTTAAATCATCTAGTGCAATATAAATTGTTTCAGTTACTCCTATATGTTGCTGTGAGAGAACACCCAAAGTCAAGTAACTTAATGGGAGAAAGGGAGATCTATTCAGTGTACGGTTCCAGAGGGGAGGTACAGTCCTATGACTGGTGGCAGAAGGTGGAGGAGGCCTAGGTTACATCCAGTCATGAGGCTAGAGCTGCAAGAATGACACCTGCTAGAGCGGACGACTCCTAGAATTAGGATGAGACTAATTTACTTCAAAGCCTATCCTCTGTGACTGCCTTCCTCCAGCAAGGGCCCACCTCCTAAAGGTGCCATGACCTTCCCAAACACATGAATCTGTGTTTTCAAATCATGACATAAATGTATAAAGTATGATACCTAATATACAAATGATTGTTATATTGTTTAGGGAAGAATGATGAAAGAAAGTCTGTACATGTTCAGTAAAGATGCAGTTTTTTCTTTTCATTTTCCAATTTATGTGCACGTATATATGTGTTTACATATGGTGTGTGTATGGGCACATATGCATGTGATTGTGCATGTGTAGAGGACCATATATGCAGAGGCCCAAGGGTGATATAGGGAATCAATCATTCAGGATCACTTTTCCATCTTATTGAGACTGGGTCTCAACAGTAGTCTGGCTAACCAGCTTGTTCTGGGAATGCCCAGGCTCTGTCTTCTCAGAGGGCCCACCTGGCTGGCATTTTTATGTGGGATTTAGGGATCCGAATTCCATTCCTTTTGTTTGCACAGCAAGCACTTTAACTACTGAACCATCTCCCCAACTCGAGGTGTATTATTTTTTAATTGTAATCTGCTGTTTATTAAATCTACAAATTGGAACACACAATATGAATAACAGAAAAATAAGAAAACAATGAGGACTCAGTAGCTTTTGCTCTCTTGGTTCTGTGAATGTTGTTTTCGTTCCAAACTACTGCATCATTTTTGGGTTTATCTTTTCCGGTCTTTTATCTACTCCCTAGAGAAGAGATAGGGGGCTTAGGAAAAAGAAGTAAAATAGCCATCCTGTGTTGTTCTGCTTTGAAAAATGGTGACAATTACAGGAACTTGGGGCAAAAATGATGCCAAGAAAGAGGAAAGCCAGGGAACCCCAGGGGAACTCAGATAACCCTGCCAAGCACACTGGCTAGCTGTCTTCTAGCTAGCCCACTCCAGCCTCTCTTTTAAATGCTTTTTTTTTTTTTTTATTCAATTGTGTGTGTGTGCGTGTATGTATGTGTGTATATGTGTGTGTAGAACCACGGACGAATTGGGGAACCACCATGGACCACCTCCACCTCCTCCTTGTTTACTCTGCCCCAGGATTCACAGGCTCCGCCCTACCAGGACCAGAAACGCAGTCTGCCCCACTTCCGCCCGGCATCTATATGTGGAGTCTAGGATCCGAACTCAGGACCTTCCTCCTGCAAGGCAGAGGCTTAACCCCTGAGCCATCTCTCCAGCCCCACTCCAGCCTCTCTTGAGGCCTGCTTATTTTCTTTCCTGTACCCAGGTTCTTCGCACTGGTGCTGATGTGACCCCAAAAGTGGGCTGCTCCTGAGAAAGGAAGTGTATCCTGTCCCTCTGGTTTCTGGGAAATTTCTAGGCTGGCTGGATTCCCAGAAGATTGGCCTGTAAGTCTGGGATTCTGGAAACCTTGAGAAGAAATTATGTAGATCCAGACTAGTATATCCCAGGGTGATCTGTCCCTCAGGCCCTCTCCAGTTCCAGGGGTGTGTTCATCTTCCTAGCCAGCTGAGTGTCAGGGATGGGGATAAGTTGGCCAGAGAGATTAGATTACTCCCAAACTTGACTCCATGTACCCTGAAGAATAGCAGGAGGGTCATTATGGTCTCTATCTAAGAGCTTGTAGGCTTCTCTAAGAGGTAACTGTGTCAGGGTTCCTACTGTTATCCCTTGTTTGAAGCCTGTACTTTGCTGACTTCTGTGTTCTCTCCCATCTGTTCACAGCACTGAAAGATGAGGCCCTGGCCTCTGCGGGCCACTCATTTGTGACCACTTCCATCACGGCCGAGTCTTCCAAGCCTACCTCCTGCCGTGTGGTGATCTACCTACAGCGGGAGATGTCAGGGGACACTTGTCTGTGCCCAGCATCCGGAGCCAAACCCAAACTAAACAGTTTCAAAGGAGGAGGGCTGGGCAACAAGTACGTGCAGCTCAATGTGGGTGGTTCCCTATACTACACCACCGTGCGGGCCCTCACCCGGCATGACACTATGCTCAAGGCCATGTTCAGCGGGCGCATGGAAGTTCTGACTGACAAAGAAGGTGAGCCATCACATCCAGGTGTGTAGAGTAAGGTACAGGAAGAAGGGAGAGTCTTCAGATGATTTCAGGACAGGGCATATGTCCAGTAGATACAGAATCTATATCTTTTCCTTTTTACCTACCACCATATACCTTGTTTGGAATCCTTAATAGAAGCTTAGAATTCTTTGAAGTTGTACATAGAATGTTTTCCAGGGAAAAATCCATACTTCAAAAATATTCAGTCTAGGGCTGGAGAGGTGGCTCAAGGGTTAAGCCTCTGCCTTGCAGATGGAGGGTCCTGAGTTCGGATCCCAGATCCCACGTACAGATGCCAGGCGGAAGTGGGGGCGGCCTGCACTTCTGGTCCTGGTAGGGCGGAGCCTGTAAATCCCGGGGCAGAGTAAATGAGAAGGAGGTGGAAGCAGGCTATGGTGGTTCCCGAGTTTGTCCGTGGTTCAACACACACGCGCGCGCACACACATACATACGCACACACACACAATTGAATAAATAATAAAAAAAATATTCAGGTTAGATATGCTGGTACATCCTTATAATTTCAGACTTGGGGAGTAAGAGGATCACGAGTTTAAGGCCAACCTCTGTTACATATGTAGTCAAGGCTAGCCCCAGTCACATATGACCCTACTACAAAATAAAACAAAAAAACATTCTAACAGAATGCCAGATGTGATTACATGCCTGTATTCCCAGAACTCAAGAGACTGAGACAGGTCGACTTTGAATTTGATATCAGAGTTGATTACATATTGAGACCCTGTCTCAAAAGCACGTGTAGAGCTGGGGAGACGGTTCATCGATTAAAATACTTGCTTTTAATTAAAGGATGGATTTGGATCTGGGGATCCCGCATTAAAAAATGCTGGGCGTGTGTGACAGCCCTCCTGTCATTCTAGTCCCAGAAGGTAGGTAGATCCTGGGACTCATCAGAGCTTGCTGATTAGCCAGACTAGCCATCATAGTGCGTTCTGTGTTTAATTAGAGTCGGGTTCAAAACAGTAAGATGGAAGGGTGATCAAGGATGATTCTCATTATTGTCCCTGGGCCTCCACACACATGCTCACTCACATGCACTTGTACATGCACATGCACATGACCCATCCACATGTCAACACAAACACATGCGTACACCCCATTCACACACACATAAATAGGACTAGTCTGGGTTTCTTTGTTGCCAGAGTGGGCCTGAGTACCCTGAGTCCTCCAGATCCCCAAATGCCTGCATCCCCCTAAGTGCACACTAGTTCCCAGAATGAGAAAGAACAGCATGAACCTAAGAGCCATAACATCCATTCTCACTTTTGCCAATCCTGGCCTGGGCTCTGGGCTCTGCTCATGTAGCTTCTTTCCTTGCTTCCCGCTGCCTGGTTCATCAGGTGGCCTTTGTCTGCTTCGGAGGCACCTGGAGGCACACAGTAATCCTGCGGGGCCCATCTGAATCCTTAGGCTGGATCCTCATAGACAGATGTGGAAAGCACTTTGGCACCATTTTGAATTACCTCCGAGATGACACCATCACCCTCCCTCAAAACCGGCAAGAAATCCAGGAATTGATGGCTGAAGCAAAATATTACCTCATTCAGGGGCTGGTGAACATGTGCCAGACTGCCCTACAGGTACATGGGCAGAGTTGGGGCGGCTTGATGAGGGTAGTAGTTTCCCCTCCTGTGGAGATATGAGAGCTGGTACCTGGCAGGCCACGTGGGAAATGAAACTGATAAATCCAAACAGAATAGTGAAGTACTTCCCAGACCTAGCAAAGCCACTGCCAGGTATTCCTCCTTGTTAGGGTGAGGAGTCTGGGCTTCAGATTTCCCGGAAATGGGGTTCTACTTGTCAGCCAGAAGTATCTTTTACTAAGGGCTTTAAGATCAATCTGATGCCTCTGTCAGGCAAGGGGTGGCTATGGCTATGGCAGAAGGTCTCTGGAGATAGCTGGGTAGAACTGGCTAGCACAAGATCCCAAAGGCAGCTCTCTGCTCTCATGTGTGTCACCTAGGACAAGAAGGACTCATACCAGCCTATGTGCAACATCCCTATCATCACATCCCTGAGGGAAGAAGACAGACTCATTGAATCCTCTACCAAGGTACTGGGAGCTCAGAAGGCTATGGACAGGGGATGTCATGACTCTGGCCTCAACCTCACTCTTTCTTCCTTTATAGCCTGTGGTGAAGCTGCTGTACAATAGAAGCAATAACAAGTATTCCTACACCAGGTATGGTGAGCATCTTTGTTGTGGTCTGGGGAAGAACTGCAGAAGTAGCTGAAAGGGTCAAGCAAACAGAGCAGATGCTGAGCAACAAAACTGAAGGACTTCATAGGCTCCTGGCACAGAGGCATGGGGCTGAGTTTGGAAGCTGCCTGTGTGAAATAGGAAAAACAAGAATTGAAGGGAAATCCAGTTAAAGACATTTGGGACTTGGCAGATGGCCTAGTTTATTAACATCAGGAGCACTGTCTTGTTGGGTAGAGGTACTAGGAAGCTGGTTAACTAAGTCCTCCTGAGCTTCCTGCAGCCTGTGCTTCCCACAGTGCTGACTTCCCCTAGGGTCTTCAGTGTCCTCAAAACAGGCCGTGATTAAGTAGACACAGGTGGCTATAGGCTCCATCTCAGATTATTAGTGATTCCCTATGGGTAAACACATGATGTCCTCCCCATAGCAAAGGAGGAATGCCACCTGCTCAAGACAAGAGTGTATCTTCCTTTCAGGCTTCCTTCAGGTTTCTGTGGTGTAAATGAAGGCAAACTCAATCCCTTTCCCTCCCAGATGCCCAACCCCAGAGGGTATTCCCCTGCCTTGTCTTGTCTTCATTTCAGCATCTGGGGCAGAAGGGAGGGCCCAGCATGTCCTAGCAATCCTCTTGTTGCTGAAACCTCATTCCTAGATTTTTGTGGATTTTGCAGCAATTCTGATGATCACCTACTGAAAAACATTGAACTCTTTGACAAGCTGTCCCTGCGCTTCAATGGTCGTGTGCTCTTCATCAAAGATGTCATTGGTGATGAGATCTGCTGCTGGTCCTTCTATGGTCAGGGTCGTAAGCTGGCAGAGGTGTGCTGTACCTCCATTGTGTATGCCACAGAAAAGAAGCAAACCAAGGTATGGGTCTTCCTCCGCAGGAAACAAGTTACACAACTGCCAGGGAGATGAGGAAAAAACCAATGTTGCCTCAACAAAGCCTTTCCCACAGGAACTAAAGGGCTTCTACATGTTTGACACTTTCCCAAACATGCTCTGACAGCACCAGCTAAGACAGTCAGAACAAAAGGTTTAGGAACTATACAGGTTTGGGTTGTTAAGCGACAGGGCCCACCAACCAGCAGGTAACATTCTGATCCCACAGAAGGATCTGGTCTTTTTAAGTTGGCACAACTCAGCTCCTATTTCTAGTTCTACTACATCCAGGTATCTGACTTTGGAGAACCATTTGAACTGCCTTATTCTCAGTTTCCTTGTTTGCAAATGGGAATGAGAGTCTGAGTTTAACCAACACATGACCAAGAAACAACTCTTGAGGAAGCAGTATGCTGTAATGGTGCTTTCTGGTCAGAACACTGTTCATTGACTCAGTGGCCAGGCGAGTAGGTGTTCCTAGTTGGATGGCTTACTAAACCTCTGTAGTAACATGACAGTGCCAGGTACACATGGGTTTTGTTTTATTTTTGTTTTGAGATAAGGACTCATTCTGTAGCTGTGGTTGGCTTGGAGCTTGCTTCCCAGTTCAGATAGCTGTCAGGCTCACAGCATTCCTCCCTTAGCCTGCAAATGCTGAGATTATAGGCATGGGCCACCATGCCAGCAGGTGTCCTTCCTAGAGTAGCTGCCTGAAATGTGTATGTCTAGGGACAGCAGACCTTTGCTGGGAGTGTGCCATTCAGATCATCTGGGGAAGTGAGTATGAGGAACTCTAAGCAGCCAAATCTGAGAAGCTGTGTCCTTAGCCAGACTGCCACAGTGCCTCCAGCTGGGACATCTGCCTAGGGCTGGTGGAAGGACAGCTTATATAAGGAGGACCTGTGTTGTGGCCAGGAGAAGGAGGACAAGAGAGAGCCAGGGGACTGTGTTAGTGAAATCAAGGTTCAGGATATGGTTGAGTGGCGGCAGCAACTCTCATCTTGAGTGTTCTCTTCCATGAGTTCTCGCACACTCCTGCTGTGACACAAGTCCAGCTGGAGCCACTCCCCCCACTTGACCAGTAAGGGCACAACAGCTTGGTACGACATGATACATTGGCTAGAATTCTGGGGCCATGACTGCCATTCCTTTTCTCTTTCCTCCAGGGTGATCCTGAGGGTGGGATAGGCATTCTGGGTCCAGCAAGCAAGATCCATAAGCTACTTATCAGAGCTGCTGGTTTGCTTCTCTGTTCTTCCTTTCCTCCCCTTCCCTTCTTTCTTTCTTTTGAGATGAGTTTTCACTGGGTGGGCTGAGCCATCCTCAAATCCTCAACCTTCCTGCATCAACCTCCCAAATAGTTGGGATTCCAGATGCCACTATACCTAACTGAGCTTTTTGCTTTTTTTTTTTAAATGTATTTGGCTTTTACTGTAGGTCAGACTCTTTGTTGAGCTAAGTAATTTATATCTTTCTTGCTATTTAACTCATCTCAAAAATAAGTATTAGTCCAGATTGGTGATGCACACTTGTAATTCTAGCGCTCAGGAGACTAAAGTAGGATGATTTCAGATTTGAGACAGTTTGTACTATATGGAGGAGGTGGTAGCAAGAAGGAAGGAAAAAGGGGCTGGAGAGGTGGCTCAGGGGTTAAGCCTCTGCCTTACAAGCGGAAGGTCCTGAGTTCAGATCCTAGACCCCACTATAGACGCCGGGTAGAAGCGGGGGTGGCCTGCGTTTCTGATCCTGGTAGGGCAGAGCCTGTGAATCCCGGGGCAGAATAAACAAGGAGGAGGTGGAGGCGGTCCATGGTGGTTCCCGAATTCACCCATGGTTCTTCATACACACACATACATACACAAACGCACGCACACACAATTGAATTAAAAAAAAAAAAAAAAAAAAAAAAAAGGAAGGAAAAAGAAAGGGGTAGCTAATGAACATCACTTTGCGTATGTGGAAACTACAACCCAGAAAGCTTAGGCACAAAACCTCACAACTAGGTATACTGGGTTACATTCTCTGTCCATACGAAGCTTCCTCACTGAGCTGAAACCTCATTCAGTCTTGTTTTCTTCTCCCCAGGTGGAATTCCCAGAGGCCCGCATATATGAGGAGACACTTAATGTTTTACTCTATGAGACCCCTCGAGTCCCGGATAACTCCTTATTGGAAGCCACAAGTCGGAGCCGCAGCCAGGCTTCCCCCAGTGAAGATGAGGAAACTTTTGAGCTACGAGACCGTGTGCGCCGCATCCATATCAAGCGTTATAGCACATATGATGACCGGCAACTCAGCCACCAATCTGCCCATCGAGACTGACAAAATCCTTAGCCAGTCAGGATACAGGAAGCCTTGCCTGCCATCCTGTGGAGCCACACCCCATTGGCTACCCTGTGCCACTGCTGCTGCTAGCTGGGTATCTCTGGCATGTAGAGTGACAGGTCCTACCTAGGTCAGAGGACCTGTGGAGGGCTCACTTCTCCCTTGCCCTGACCTCCTCCCAGCACTTCAGCTGCCTCTCCCTTCCTGCCAGACAGGGAGCTGCTTTTGCTCTGGAGTGAACGAGCTGACTTTGGCCTCCTCCCAAGCTCTTTACTGAGCATCTCTTTCTTCTGCTGAAGGGCTTCAGCTCAGTGAAGCCCACGAGGGATACCTTCATTCTGAGAAAAAGACAACATCTGGTGCTGGAGGCCTGGCTTTTAACAGAAAGTGGGGCTTCTTTCTTCATGAGGCATTTAAGCACAAATTGTACTGGTTTAGATATGTTTTAAAAAAATAATCTAGATGTTGGCATGATGGCACATGCCTGTAATCCCAGCTACCTGGAAGACTGAGAAAAGAGGATATAAAGTTCAAGCCCAGCCTAGACAACTTAGCAAAATGCTGTCTTTCAAAGTAAAATTTAAAAGGGGGGTGGTGACATAGAGCTCAGTGTAGAGTAGCATGGATGAGGCCCTGCATTCAATCCTCAGTTCCACCAAAAGGAAAAAAAAAAAAACTAGAAAATGAATAGACTAGAACTAAACATTGTTACCCCTGCAAGTTGTCAGGACATTGCTTAGGGTAGACCCACACACACTTTAACATTACCACCAATGCCTTTAGGATCTGTCTTTAAAGCACTGTGTACCATTGTTCAGGAGGGTCATATTCTGCTTTGACTCAGTCTTTTTCTGAGTCTGATCCCCTTTCCTGCAGGATCTGAGGAAGAAGATAAAGAAACCCAGGTATGACAACACATGCTTAATCTAGATATTCAAAGGTTAAGGCAAGAGGATCAAAAGTTGGAGACCAATGTGTAGTAGACAGTGAGTTCTAGGTCAGCCCTGGTTACATAATAAGGTTTTGTTGTGGGGGGAAGGGAGAGGAGGAAATGAACCAGCATTGATTTTTCCACCCTGATTGGCTGGCTCAAAGAACACCAAGAAAGGAAAGATGTCCAAGTTGGGACCTATGGTTTTAATAGCATTTTCTGAGAAAGTACATCTCACTACCAAATATAGGTTCTTATCACTGATTCCTTAGATCAGGATTGTTCCTTTTATTCTTGGCCTGAGTGCTCTTAACTGTAAGCTGTGCTGTCCACACGTGCAATAAGTCAAAGGGGATCAGAAACAAGCCACAGCAAGTTGTGGCACTCAGAGGCTGTACAATGCTGGCTTGCACCCATCAGCTGAGAACAGATGTGGCCAGGGCCCGCTCCTGCCGTCCTGTCTTGGTTTGTTTTTGTTTTTTTTTCTGTCTTGGTTTGTATTCTGGCTGTGGGTGGTGGTTCTGGTTCTACCCAATGACTGACTATAGTAGCAGGAACAACCAGAGCCTTTTGACAGGCTTTTATTTTTTTCTTTTGAGTCACTTGGTCATGAATTTGCCAAGTACCAATAGGATATGAGTTCCTCTTAAGGGCTTTGGTTTTCCTCCCTTTTATTTGGCATGGACCTCTTATCCAAATTCTTTCCAGAATGTTGTTCTCAGGGAGCGAGCTGCTCCCAGTCTGTCAAAGCAAGTCATGAACGTCCCTTGTCAGGTAAATCCCACTTGACTACTCATGACTGTCCTGCAGCTGCTCAGAACCTGTGAGCAAATGTTAGGACCAGAGTTGGGCCCTCCGTAGGGCCTGGCATGACAGTGAGGCAGAATTGGGAAATGTGATTTGGTAATCAGGCATCTTATGTCACCCTCTGGAATGTAGACGCAAGTCAGGTACTTGATGATCAGCTACTAGTTCCTCCAGCTTTTAGTGGAGTTCAGATGACAATCCACTTTTGGCCATATCAGGCTTTCCCACAGAGACTAGAATGTTACAGTCCAGAGCCACTGGCCTGTTTTCTCAGCTGCTCTTAAGCCCATTAATATGCAGACTCCCAACTTCCTGCTGAGGTATTTTTCAATGTGTCCTTTGGCCTCTGCATCCTTCAGCCTCACCTTTGATCTTTGACATTCAGATCTTGAGCTGATGCTGAGAAAATATTGTAGTCCAAGGGCTGTGCACTCACTTTGAATTGACTAAGCATTTCCTTGGTCTTAAGGAAAACACTAACACTGAATTTACTAAAGTGACCTTAGCTTTGTCACTTGCGGTTTAGGGATTTATGGGGTTTCCTAGTTCCATTCAGAAAGCAGGTCTTGGCAGGATGGATTTTTCATCTAAAAACAGTAGACTGAGTAGAGGATGGAAGGAAAGTATGAACGAAGGTCAAACCAGAAACTTGCTGTTAACAAAGACCAGCACTGGATTTTGTTGAGCTTGGTATATGACTGTGGTCTCCGTGAAAGAATGTCTCCTTTATCACATAACTGTAGTCCTTTGTTGCTCAGACTATATGACAGAAGTAAACACTAATTTCTAATAAAACTGTACTGGGCTCAGTGTGGTACACAGCCAGCCCACAGCCTGGGCTTACTTGTATTCCTGTTTCCACATGATCTTGCGTTCTAGCTAGGTCAGAAGACTTAGTACTCTGTGGTCTACAACCCAGACTCCCCCTGGTGGAGTATTAAAAATAACACTAATGAAAATAGGAACTGAGATTTAATATTAATTCAAGAATGAAACAACTTCTAACAGTCACTACAGAGGTGGTGAAAAAGGAATCTTAAGAATTAGGGTAAAATACAGTCCAATTCATCTCTGGCTCTTGGCAATTTGAGAGAAATGGCTTGGCTTGGTCACTGTCCAAACCTTAAGCTGTTTCTTGACTGAATTTCTGCACTTGTGATCTCGATGCTTGACAGACCCAGCTCATCCTGGTAAGCACACTGCTCCAGAAAAACTCAATGGTTTGTCTCTTCTCTCCAGTCTAGTGAGACCAGAGATACTGGTGATGATCTGTTAAGAACCAGGCCACTTCAACCCTGATGTTGGCTTCCTTCTTTGAATTAGGCAGAGAATAGAGACCAGGTGTTCAGTTTTGCACGTGCCTACTGGCTGAGGGGAAGGAACATATCCTAGCAGAGGCAGCAGCTCCCTAGAAGTGATCTTGCACAAGCAAGTAACTGAGGATTCCCACTGGATTACAAAGGGAGCCTGAGATCCTGAGGCAAAAAAATGGCCAGAATGGCCAAGCGAGCACTGGTTTATTGACTAAACCATATTCCAGATGACCTGTGTGACAGGCCATGAAATTGTTACAAGTCTGTGACAGATGAACACAGTTCCTTGGTGGAAAGTTTTGCTGGAACATGATATAGGCAGGGCTTGGGAGGAGGCCAACCTTGGAGTTCTATGTATGTCTTCCAAAGAAACAGTTACAATCCACCCCCCCCAAAAAGAACCCCACAATTAAATGGTGCAAACAATTAAGAGACTCATTGGACCCCGTGGTGGGGAGAGATTAGAGTCCTGCAGCAACTGTGGGTTTGAGAGCTGTTCTGAGGGGCCCAGCCTAGGCGCTTGACCTCAGCTGGCCTACCAGTGAAGGCCTGAGGGTGGTGTCTTCTCATCTTTGTTACTTTCCAGGGAGAAGGGTGGGATCCTAACATCAAAGTGGGAGCCATCGGGTCTCTCAAAGCGGAACGTGCCCCTGAGGAACAGAGAAAAGTTGGTTTAGAGGGAATCAGGCTGAAACCTCCTGGTGATTTGTGTAGTGCCATGTCCTCAGCTCAAGCCACAGCCAGATGAGGTGGGCTAACAGGAAAACCAAGAGCCCCTCTTGGCCATACATGAAGAAACACAGTTGCCAGATTCTGCCCCTTCAATGAATATTGCATAAATTGTTTCCTGTACTTTGACATTAAGGTATGAAACAGCAGGGGGAAATTGAAATACATGAGCAACTCAGTGCACCTAAGCACAGACATAAGGAACTGAGACAGTCTAAGAGCTAAACAAATCCCATGCAACAGTGAATAGCACCTAACACTCCATCTTGAGACCTCACTACTGTGCCTGGAGTTGACTACGAGCTCAGCTTGACATATTTTGGTTTTGTTTTTTTTTTTTTGCATGGGGACTCAAACAGTCCCACATAGTGTAGAGCTAACAATCTTGCCTCAGTATGCCACCATTCCCAGACAGCTCTCACTTTTCTAACTTGCAACTGTTATAGGGTTGAAACCCTGTTCCAGTGCACTTACCACATGTGTCCACTGGAAGCTTGCAGAGAAACATGGCTGCTATATTGGAACGCAGGTTGCTCCTTGGATAACACTGGTTCCTATGAGAATTCAAACAAAATGGGTCATGCTAAACCCCAGAGGCATGTTGTCAGTATCCCAGATCACATGCTAACTGCCAGTTCATTAGGACTATGTGCCTCCCACCCAAGCAACCACTGCAACAGACACATCTACATTGACTTTCATACCTACTCCCACATCATGGCCAGTGGCCTAAGCTTTTTCTTCTAGGAAAGCTAATCTGCAATCTGAAGGCACTGAGGAAATATCCTGGGCATAAGACCTGCTCTGAAAACCCCTTCCGGCATTTACTTTTGAAAATAAATACCAACAGGTCCTCTACAAATCTCTGCTGATTTTATCCTGGTGATCCTAACAATGAGTAAATACTTGTTAAATGTGGGCTTGACACCAGTACTACTTATGAATTTATTTCTTTTTTTGTTAATTTTTTTTATTTATTCAATTGCATGTGTGTGTGTGTGTGTGTGTGTGTGTGTGTGTGTGTGTGTAGAACCACAGGTGAATTCGGGAACCACCATGGACTGCTTCCTCCTTGTTTACTCTGCCCTGGGATTCACAGGCTCCGCTCTACCAGGACCAGAAACGCAGGCTGCCCCCACTTCCGCCTGTGGTCTATACGTGGGATCTGGGATCCGAACTCAGGACCTTCCGCCTGCAAGGCAGAGGCTTAACCCCTGAGCCACCTCTCCAGCCCCATGAATTTATTTCTTAAGAGTGGGGCTGAGCCAGAAAGATGGCTCAGGGGTTAAGCCTCTGCCTTGCGAGCAGAAAAGTCCTGAGTTCGGATCCCAGATCCCACCTAAAAAAAAAACGCCAGGCGGAAACAGCAGCAGCCCGCAAATAGGAGGTAGAAGCAATCCAGGATGATTTCTGACGTCAACCTTGGGCCTCCACAGGGACACACAGTGCCCTCTAATACACAGAGACACACAAAGACACACATGCAAAAATTAAAAATTAAACAAATGTTAAAAAAAAAAAAGAGTGGGGTAAGGAAGGAACATAAAGTCAAATCCTATCAAGAACAAGTGTAGAGGCTGGAGAGGTGGCTCAGGGGTTAAGCCTCTGCCTTGCAGGCGGAAGGTTCTGAATTCGGATCCCAGATCCCACGTATAGACCCAGGCGGAAGCGGGGGCAGCTTCTGGTCCTAGTAGGGCGGAACCCATGAATCCCGGGACAAAGTAAACAAGAAGGAGGTGGAGGCGGTCCATGGTGGTTCCCAAATTCGTCCGTGGTTCTACACACACACAGACACACACATGCACGCGCACATACTTACGCACACATGCACAATTGAATAAAAAAAAAAAAAGTGTAATGTATAAGTGCAAAGAAACAGGATGTCACAAATTCAGGGATTTTGGTTTGGTTGTCCTTTTTTTTTTTTTTTGAGATAGTGTCTCATGTAGTCCAGACTAGCCTTGAACTAGAAATGTGACCAAGGATAATCTTGAACTCCTCCCTCCTCTACTTGCCCCAAATTTATGTTTTTTTAAGATATAGCTGATAGCTGGGTGGCAGAATGCTTGCTTAACATGCACAAAGCCCTGGTTTGGATCAGCAGTGCCGATGGGAGATTAATAAATTATTCTACTTAACAAAAAATACACAGGCTTTGACTTCAGAATCACTCAGATTCCAGAGGCTCCTGTGTGTGTGTGTGTGTGTGTGTACACAGACTGGGTCTCATGTATACCAGTCTGACCTCCAACTTGCTATGTAGTCAAGGATGACTGGGAACTTCTCAAATACTAGGATTACAGACGTGTATTATATGGTACTTGGAACTGAACTTGTGCATTCTAAGCAAGCACTCTTCCAATGAACTATACCCACAAACTCTTCTTAATTAGCTTCTAAATCTCTTCCTGTGTGAAATCAGTTGTAGACAACCTGTTTCTTGGGATTATTGTGAGATTTTAACTCAAGATAATCCAGTGTCTTCACACAACCTATGTCTGTACCACAAAGGAAACCATGCCATAAACTCCCAGCTCAGCTGACAGGACTGCAGCTGGGCAGTAGTGACCCAACGATGCTCACCCTGCCCACCACCCCTCGGCCTCGAACTGTCTCCAAGGTGCCGGAGAGACTGAATATCCTCCAGTGCCGCTCTCGGAGCTGTACCACATCACTATCCAGATTCTCCAAGCGGATACAGTAGCGCCACTGTGGGGATACAGGGAGAAGAATGTTTGAGAAAGAACAGCCCTTGGGCCCACCCATCCAGAGTTCTGTGGAGAGTAAAAGCAACAAAGGCTGACACCTGTATTGTATAGGGTCCACCTTGGCCAGGAGTTAACACCACACTTCCATACCTGACCCTCTAGGGACACCTAAAACTCCTGCTCCCGAGGCAGACACTTACCCAGTAGACATGGGAATTTTGGGCTTCCTAGGAGAAAAAGAAAAGGAGGTTGTTGAGGTAAGGATCAATTGTCCCAGTCAACATCTCCAAATATTTCTTAGATGGTTACAGAGATTATAAATGTCTGTGAGCTGAGAATAAAGAGGATAAAAGTATGGCAAATAAGTCTCCAGGATCAGCTCCCTATGTCCTTCCTGCCTACTTCATCCTACTTAAACCAACAGAGCTGAATGTTATTAGAATCAACTACAAGGCTCTTATTCTCAGCAGCCCCTTTGCCAATCCCAACCCTATCACTGCCATCTGGGCCTGTCTTCCTCCTCCTCCTCCCTTCTATTGCCGTGCTTCATTGGATGCTGACCTCCCCTATGACTAATCTGTATTTGCAGGCTTAGCTCAAAGTGAAACGAGACACAGAGCAATAAATATTTTGCTGCTACACACACTGATTTAGACAAGTGTGTGCAGTACCCCTCTCAATTAGAGTGTGGGAAGTAGTGTGAGAGCGCATTCTAATGAGGTATATAGGGAATCTGTCCTTAGCACTCAGTCCTTTTGTCACCATAGGTGTTAGGGATAGAGAAATACTCTGGGATTATTTCCTAAGTCTAGGAGAACACTGTCTTCAGTCTGAAGCCTCAACTACATGTGTATGCCATGAGCCAGACCTCTTCCTTTATAAGCCGACTCCCTCTGCTAGAAGGAAGATTTGAGGAGTCAGAATGGCATGTTCCTTCCCTGGGTTTTCTGCTCTAGGACATAGTGCTGACAACTGTCACGAGGCTACTTGACTCCACCAAACACGTACCCTCATGCCCATGTAGAAAGGTATGACAGTGACACGAATGTTCTCAGTTGTTTCCCGATGGACATCAGAAAGCTCTAGCCAGGGGTGATTCTTCTCTTGCCAGGCCCGTAGCGTTTCCCGAGCCACAAAAGGGGGTGCTGAGACAAGAGACAACAAAATAAGTCTTAACTGCCCCCACTAGAAATTCCATTGCAGTAATATCTAGGTGAACAGAACCCACACATGAAGCCAAAGGAAGGCTAGAACTAGATAAGAGTAAGTCGTGAGAAGTAGTGACATCATAGAAAAGGAACTGGACTGGGAGCTAAGAACCCTGGGAAATTTTCAGACTTCCAGCTGCCACTATCTGGCAATCCTGAATCACATCCCGTTATCTCCAGCCTTACTTTCTTTTTTTTTTTTCTTTTTTTTTTATTAATACATTTTTTATTATTATTTCAGCTCATACAAACTTAATAGGTACACCAGTTCCCTCCCTCCCTCCTCCTCCCCTCCAGCCTTACTTTCTGTCTGTCTAAGGACATGGTAATCAATGCCCACACAGGATGAGGAAAGGTTGAGAAAGATTGTGGAAACAGGACTGCCAGTCACTTCTACAATGATCTCAAATTGCCCTTCCTGCCTTCTTCACAGATTCTTCAAGGATTACCTTTTGTCTGGTCATACAGAAGAAATCTTTCAAAGAGCTCATGTTGGATGGGAACCTGATCTGTGGAGGTATAGGGGAGGATGTCCTCATGGCTGACATAGTCCAGGCCTGTCACAGAGAGGTCAGTGTGACTCAGGAAGGCAAGTGAGGCGAAAACATTTCCTGGCCTTGTCCAGGATAGGTAACCCTGGCACCATACTTCTCGGCACCCCAGTCCCTCCCAGCAGAGAGTGGAACATCAGAATCATCCCTCTGTGACCCACCAGATCCTCTTCTCCTTAAGCACTATTTATGTGGATACTAATTCCTCACCTGGGATGGCATAGAGGGCCCGGCTGTCATCATGGTTAGCCAAGAAGGTCACAGCTTCTGTCTGAGATCTCTGAGACTAAAACAGAAGGTGAGTCAAGAGTTTCTTGGCCACTGTGCAGCCCTGAAGCCCCAAAGTCCTGAGATGACCTGAGCTCCCTCCTCCCCCCTTTGTCTCTAATGGGATACAAGGCTTTCCCATGGAGGATACCCCAAGCCCAGCCACCTTGCTTACTTACTATATGTGGACAGTCACGGGCGTCTATCAGCACCTGATAGTAAGTGTGAGTTTTGCCTTTCACCTCCTTAGAGCCGTGGCCAGCAGGGTTCTCTGCTCTGTGGATTGGGGAAGCAGCCTAGATCACCCCGAGAGAAGTGAAAGTTGTGCCTGACTTGCCCGACTATGACCTCCTCACCTACACAGGCTGGTCCCTGATCTGAAGGGGCTTTGGCATAGACTGGTCACTTACTTGGCAACACCCCCAACCAGCTCCTCTCCAGGCAGAGCAAAGGATGAAGTCTATTTGGCTCATAGAGTCACCAATGTCTTACTCTGCATGTATCCAAGGAGGCCATGTTGAAATAACACAATAGCCACCACAGTCCAGAGGGCTTTGAGCACCCTTACCTCTCCCACTCAGGAGCTGCCTGTGATTATCCAGTGGAGCTGCTCTTTTCTCTGTAAATGTACTCCCGCAACCATGGGAATGATTTCAACTGGACATCAAGAAACAAGAACACTGTTCCTTAAAACGCCCTCTGGATTACTGATTATGAAACAGAAGCAGCGTGGGAGTACATTCTGGGGAGGCCTACAGAACTCTGTCCTTGACACTCGGTGCTCTTATCCCCATGAGTGTTAAGAGACAGAGAAATGTTCTGGGATTGTTTCCTAAGTCTAGGAGGATGCTGTTTTCAGCCCTGAGGACCCAAACACACACATCTGGCCTGGTCAGGCCTCCTCCTGAGCACACCTCAAGGCATGATATAGGAAGCTTACTTTTCTGGAGCTGCAGAAGCCACATCCCGGTCGTACAGTCTGGCCTGCCAGGGAAACAGGACGACACCTCGGTAGCCAAATACACTATGAAGGAAAAGCTGGAACAAAGAGAAACTTCAGCAATTCTTCAGTCCAGCCAATCCATCCAGATGCAAAGTGACCCCAAAGCAGTCCAGATTTGTAGCACCCAGTTTTGCCAGCTTTCCCCCTAAACTCTGTGATGAATCCAAACAATTCTAGAGTAATCTTACATCTCATCATCTGCTTAACTCCACATATCCTTCAGGTCCCTTCGGCCTTTAGAAAGCTTTCCCTGACCTCCCCTCCTTAGTCCAGCATATAGCCACTGACCATAATTCTGTTATTCTATCCTAAGCTACAGACTACAGGAAGGAAAGAATTAGGCATCCAAAAAATGTAAAACGCCTTCCTTAACTACAATGGACCTAAATTCATCCCATGAAACCTGAATCAAACCAATACAGAAAAAAAGCCCCCCCCCAGCTTATACACCATTATCAGGAAACAAAGTTTGCTTTTCTGCTGAGTTAGAGGACTCTTCAGCAAGTTGGCCTTTTCCTCACTAGAATTAAGTAATCCTCTCCATATCAACTAGGAAGGAGGCCCATGACATACAAAGTATGTTCAAATCTAGAAACACAGAACTTCTTTTTCTTTGGACGGGAAGGGATTTTGTTTGTTTGTTTGGTTTTGAAACAGAATTTTTAGCCCAGGTTGGTTTCAAATTTCTTTTTTTTTTTTTTACTCATTCAATCGTGTGTGTGTGTGTGTGTGTGTGTGTGTGTGTGTGTGTGTGTGTATGTGTGCGTGTGTGTAGAACCATGGAGGAATTCGGGAACCACCATGGATCATCTCCACCTCCTCCTTGTTTACTCTGCCCGGGGATTCACAGGCTCCGCCCTACCAGGACCAGAAACGCAGGCCACTGCCCCCGCTTCTGCCGGTGTCTATACATGGGGTCTAGGATCCAAACTCAGGATCTTCTGCCTGCAAGGCAGAGGCTTAACCCTTGAGCCACCTCTCCAGCCCTCAAATTTCTTATATAGTTAAAAATGACCTCAAACTTCTGTCAACCTCCTCTACTTTCAAGTGCTAGGATTAGTCATATGCTACCACATCCAGTTTATGCATAGCTAAGGATCAAATTCTAGTGTTCATGCATGACCTACACCACAAGTTACATCCCTAGTCTCTGTTTTTTGTATTTTGAGACAGGGTCTCACAGTATAGCTCTGGCTGAGCCTCAAACTTGAAGTGATCCTCCTGCCTTTGCCTCTCAAGTGCTGAGGGAAAAAAAAAAAAACTATGATTCTGAACCATACATGGTAGAATACATCTGTAATACTAAGACTCAGGAGGCTAGGGAAGCAGGGTTGTTTGAAGCCACCCCAGGCTATAGAACAAGTTCAAGATCAACTTGAGCTACACGGAAAGACTTAGTCTCAAAAGAAAACCAAAATTTGTGATCTTAGTCTAGCATTAAACATGAAGGCGAAATGAAGTTTGGAGGGGGAGTAAGTAGCTCAGCAGTACAACATTTGCCCCAGCAAGCTGAAGACCCTGGATTTGATTCCTCACACACAAAGAAAAAGTGGATGAACGGAGAAAACTATCACTGACATTCAGTCCTGTGACCAAATCTACTTCCATTCAGAAGCAGAATACTCCATGAAAATGAAAGTTGATCCAGCCCAATACTTACCTGCCCAGTCTCATACTTTCCGTTCTGTTTTGGCACCTCAAACACACCAACTGTCTCCAACACTTTGCCCTCTGCTCGATTTCTGATCAAGAAGGGGGGAGGGGGGAACAAGTAAATGAAAAGCTGAGATGGTAATAATACTTCTCTAGCAAAATAAAATAAAAAAAATTGAGGGGTCAGGGCAGTGACAGCAGAGGACTGAGACAATGTGAATGGCTGAAGCAGGATGCTGCACTTCCTCTTTAAGACCCACAATAGGCCTCTGTTTGGTGAAGACTTTGCCAGTTTCCCAGTGTTAGATTTGATTGCTCTTAACCCATTCTATTCTCTCTTCACTGACAATTCCTAATGTCATGTTTACATACCCTGCTTAAATGTACACCCTTGCTCTATTTCTCCCATAACTTGTCCTCCTGATCTACCACACCTTTCCCATTTGCACTTCAGTTACTGCTATCCATTCTTTATCTCCCTTAGACACTGTAAGTTCTCTGAGAATAATGCCTGTCTGATTAACCTGTGCTGTCTCTCACAGCCCAATGTATAAGAGATGCTCAAAAAGCATTTGTTCTGGGGACCAGCAGGACAGCTCAGCAGGTAAGGTGCCTGCTTGAAAAACCTAGCAACCGAAGATTGATTTCTAGAAGTTCATACTGTGGAAGGAGAGGACTTATCCTCAACCAGCATCATGATCCATGACATGTACCCTCCCTCACTCTTTCTCTCAATAAATAAAACATTTGTTCTGAGTTGAAGCAATGGATCAGTGGATAAAAGAACTCGAGGACCAAAGTTCACATTCCTGAAACCTATTGAAGAGCTGGGTGTGGCAGCACACATCTACAAACCCAGTACTTCTACATCGAGACAGCAGATGGAGAAAGGAGAAACCTGGGAAGGCCAGCTGGCCTGGGATAGCAACAGCAAACAATGAGACCCTGATTCAAACAAGGTGGAAGGCAAAGACCAACCCCTGAGGTTGTCTTCTGGACACATGCTGAGGCATGTAAATGCCCGCACAGAAGCAGATACCCACCACACATACACATGCACCAAAAAAAAAAAGTTCTGAGGTTTAAAAAAAAAAACAAAAAAAGATGGCTCTTCTGTTTCTGCCCTTGCCTACTACTACCTGACAGTGGATAAATAAACTTGCCTGTTTCTACTTTGGAAAAAAAAAGTTCTGAACCAGGTATGGTAGCATACCCTATAATGCTGTAATGTCAGCACTCTGGAAAACAAGGCATGAAAAGCATAAATTCCAGGCCAGCCTGGCTACACAGTGTGACTCCCTCTGAAAAGAGGGATAGTATTCTATATTTAAATTCGATATCCATCTCCCCCTTAAGCAGGGTAAGTATGCCTTACCCTGACTTTCTAGACTTAATTATCTCTATATTCCCTACTGTGCCCCATGCATTTTGACACTTAGTAATGCAGTCTCGCACTATAGTTTTTAAGACTTTACAACTGTCTTAAATTACGAATAGTTATTACCTCTCCCTAGAGGTCCTAACCTTGGCCACTATAAGGTCAGCTCTGTCATGACATTTCTAAATAGAGTTAATCTTTCTAGGGACCCTTTTATAAGCATTGATTCTATTTTGGAGATGTGAACTTCATACCCAATTTGATCATCCTGTCTCATCACTGGTCGTCCTGTTCATATCACCCCCAAGCTTTTAAGCCCCCACCCCCAAAGTTTCTCCAAGGTCACCCATGAGGACCTGCTATTCCAGTTGATTTGTTTTCCACTTCCAACATCTCTCTAGAAGCCATAACCGTGAAGGGTCTGGGAACCTATGTCAAAATCCCCGCGGCTGTCTTGAATGGCAGCCCATTGCCAGGGTGCTGGGGAAGCAGGATTGGCTGGAGAAGAGTTATTTGCTCTCCTCCGAGCCGGCCCCTGCACACCCAGGGGTTTGGGCCGCGCTCCTCCTCTGCATCTGGCACATGTCCCAGGAAGCGCATGTCGCCTCGTTGCTCGGGACCCTCTCTCAAATCGGCCTCCGATCACCCTTGGGCAAGCCGACCACTGGACCTCCTTAGTGGCCAGGAAGATGCTCCCCAGATTCTGGACCCGGTCCCCGAGCCCCCTGGCTCCGTCCCTCACCGGGACGAGAGATGCCTTCGCGTCGTCGCAGTCACCACTGGCGGAAAGACCCCCGCTCCACCAGCCGCACACAGCGGCCTCGACCCTCGGGCCGTGGTCAACGACCGGGCCCACCAGCGGCTGCCCACAGCCAGGGCCCGCCGGGCCGCACAGCTTGCCATGTCCCGCCCGAGCGCCCGCTCGGCTGCTGACACAGGGCCCGAGCCGTGGCGGGCCGCCTCCCGCCCCCGCCCCACACTGCCCCGCGCCGCGCGGCCCCGCCCCCTGAGCCCTCTGCTCCGCCCTCCCGCGCCGCGGACTCAGCTACTTCCGGCTCAGGCGGGCGGAAGTCGGAGTTCGCGATCACCTGACCGCAAAGTGGACTAGATATGGCGTCTTCCTTGGTAGCGGGTGAACGGCTGGTCCGTGCTTTGGACAACGACGGAGAATTGGAGTCCGAGCAGCTGCCTCAGAAGCTGCGTGCTGAGCTTGAGGCCGCCCTGAGGAAGGAGCACACAGGCAGCGATAGCGCCGGTGGCCCCCGACGCCTGGTTTCCTTCCGTCTGATTCGGGATCTGCACCAACACTTGCGAGAACGAGGTGAGCGGATCGCCAGTCCACAGTCGTCTCCTTTGTTTCCAGTCTGCTACCTGCTAATGTTCTTTTCCCATCACTTCCTCGCGCCTGCAAAGTTTGCGTGGAGCGTTCTCACAAACCCCATGCCACCACTTCTTCTAAGGGAATTCTTCGTAGATCAAAATGTATCTGTGCTGATTCTGTTGAGTCTCCTCTTGCATCTACACTTAGATCCACCAGAATTTGAAGAACTCAAGGTTCTAGCCTGATACCGTTTACCAGGTTGAACTGTTCCTATTTAGAAATAAAAAGTAAGAGTGGTGAATTCTGATTTTCCTCCCTTTTTGAATGGAAGAAGTGGCTTGGGAAGGCAGGGTCAGGAAAACTTTGTTGAACGATCTGAATTGGGAGAAGGGTCTGGGTTGTAGTAACTCCAATCAAAGAAGTCATTTTTCTCCTAGGGCTTCAGTTTCTTTATCTGTCAAGGGAGGATAGTACAAACAGGCATATAACATGTTTTATCAGAATTTGGTCCTGGCCAGGAGTACAAAGGCTAGACTGCTCAGCTCTTAGAACTGAAAAGGATCTAGGGGATTGTTGATAAGATGATTCAGTGGCTAAGTTACCTGTGTGAACGTCTGGGAACCAGAGTTTGGTTTTGGGAACCCACGTGATGGAAAGAGAGACTTCGGAAAGTTCGCCTCTCTCTTTCACTCCTAAAACATTTTGAAAGGATCTTTAGAAGAGATCATCTAATGAAATATCCTTTGAGTATTTAGCATCACTGTCATAATTTAATCCTCTTTAGGGTTCATCTATGATGGCCACAGAAACAACCTATCATTGTCAGGATAATTGAAAACTGACAGTTAAAGTCAACTTTGTAGCACTAGAAAATATTTAGGTTGGAATTGTCCTAGATTTTTCGTAGAAGAAATGATCCTTGGACTGGTCATTAGCACTTGCCTGAAATTCCAGCACTTGAGAGACTGAGGCAAGAGTATACTGAGTTCTGTGCACTGAGAACCTATTTCTAATAAGTAAGTAAATAAGTAAATTAAATAAAATTAATTAATTAATTAAATGACTGTGGGAATGCCTTGACAGGACTGGTTAGACTATATTATGTTAGGAAGAAGGATTTTGCCCTTCTTTGATCTTAATCTTTCTATTTCAACTCGTTGGGTCACTGAGAAGAAACCTTTTCTTCCCAGATTCCACACTGTACCTTCATGAACTACTAGAAGGAAGTGAAATCTATCTTCCAGAGGTTGTAAAACCTCCCCGGGTATGTAATGGGTATATTCATGAGAGTGGGTATTAATTTTGTGGCTTGAGTTTTTTGTTTTTTTGTTTTTTTCATTTAATTCTTTGACATCTGGAGCTGGCTGTTCAGCAGGTAAACATGTTTGCCGAACAATCCCGATATCTGAGTTTGATTCCCAAAACTCAGTGGTAGAAGAAGAGACAAAACTCCCAAAAGTTCTCTGATTTCCACACACATACCATGGCAGACATGCATCTACATTCTTAACACATATATACAATATATTTGTTTTTAAAATGTCAACTTAAATTTTAAAAAATATCTTTTGAATCTGAGATTAAGGAATCAAGTATTGACTTCTCTGATAACTTTGGATTTAGATTTCCAAAGCAAGGCAAGTATAACTTCTATATAAGTGTTTTGGCACCCTTACCAGTAGTATAATAAAACTTGGAACCAATGATTGCAACATACTTTAAAGCAAGACATTTATAGAATTTTTTTATGTGATTTTTTTTTCCCCCTTCTTTTGGCTTCAGAATCCAGAGCTGGTTGCCCGGCTGGAGAAGATTAAGATACAACTGGCCAATGAAGAATATAAGCGGATCACTCGAAATGTCACTTGTCAAGTGAGACCTACTCTTCAAGAAATGGGCCTAGGGACTAGAGAGATGTTTTAGGGGTTAAGAATTCTGCCTTGCAAGCAGAAGATCCTGAGTTCGGATCCCAGATCTCACGTTAAAAATGCCAGGCAGTACTGGCATAGCCTGCACTTCCAGCCTGGTGGGTAGAACATGGGAAATCTCAGTGTGAAGCAAAAAGGAGATAGAAGCAATCCAGGATGATTCCTGAAATCATCCTTGGACCTCCACAGGGACACACAGTGCCATTTGATACACAATACATGCATACACATATATACATACGTGCACACAAATAAAATACTAGAAAGAAGAAAAAGAAATGGGCCTAAAGACAGGTTGCAGAACTGGAAACAGGTATAGAGGTTTTTGCTGTTGTTTAAAGGAACTCAATTGGGGCTGGAGAGATGACTCCAGAGGTTAAGACTCTTAACTCACAAGCACAAGGTCTTGCGTTTGGATTCCCAGTCCCATAGTAAAAATGCCAGACAGAGGCATCTACATTTCCCATCCTAGTAGACAGCCTGGGAAATCCCAGAGTAAAGCGAGGAGGTAGAAGCAATCCAGGATGATTCCTGAGTCACCCTTGGCCTTCCACAGGGACACACAGTGCTCTCTGATAAACACATGCAAAAATAAATTATTAAAAAGAAATAAAGGAACTCAATTTATATTTAATCCTGAGGCTGTAAGAACTCTGTGTTCCATATAAACTAAATATAATCCTCAGTCAGTTTACAGAGAATCTGAGCTTAGATGGTAAAGGATTCTTAAGTATAGGTATGGAGATGAGGTTTGGAGCTTTTTTCTCACTGTGTAGCCCAGGCAGGCCTTAAACTCTAAACTCTTGTGCTACAGTCTCCCTAGTCATACAGGTATGACCTACCATGGAGGTAGGTAGAAAAAAGCCCAGGAACCTTTTTTTCTGGTAAGATTCCTGTCATTTTTTGGCATGTTTCTGCTATAAAATAGGAAAGTAGATAAGTCCTGGGAGCCAGTGTTCTCCTCTTTGAAATGCTTGCTTTGTGGTCCAGACAGTGTCCTGTGGGTTCTAGACAAGAGTCCATGGGCAGAGGTCAGAGTTAATATAGTCGGAATAGAGAGGACTGAAGTCAAACTGACAGGATGCTTTCTGAGCTACTTCTGTTCTAAAATCATCTTTTTCTTTTTCCCAGGATACTCAGTATGGAGGGACTCTCAGTGATTTGGGAAAACAAGGTGAGGTGCTAATAAACCAGGCTATTCAAGCCTTTTTGTGGCATTTCTTCCCACCCCAGCATCCTGATCTATTTAGATTTGCTGTTTGAAAAGGGCTTCCTGAAGAATGCTGACTTAAAGATTTCTTCTTTGCACTCCTTCCCAAAGTGAGGTCAGTGAAGGCTCTGATCATCACCATCTTCAACTTCATTGTCACAGTGGCAGCTGCCTTTGTCTGCACTTACCTCGGAAGCCAGTATGTCTTCACAGAAATGGCCTCGGTGAGTAGTCACTGGCCAGGACAAAGTAGTAAGAAAGAGGATGCATATAAAATCACATAGGTTAGCAATCAAATATATTTATGCAGCAAACAGAGGGAACATGTAACTTCCTAGCAACTATGGGGGAGGTAATAATTCTATAAATGACCCTTCCCCAATAGCTTAGAGACTTAGTTGGGGAATCTCCATTCTCATAGTGTGCTAAGGGCTACAGAGTTGAATGTTGGTCTGTATCCCCTAAGCCTAGTTCTTTCTATCCCCAGCGAGTGCTAGCTGCATTGATCGTCGCTTCAGTGGTGGGTCTGGCTGAGCTGTATGTCATGGTGCGGGCAATGGAAGGAGATCTGGGGGAGCTATAACTGGTGCTTCATCATCAAAATGTGTGTGAGGAACCCCTGTCTCTTCACTGTGCATCACTGACTCCGTCAAGCTGTTAGACTCTCTGTATTCAGCTCCAGTTAGTCAGAGGACCAGACTAAGCTCTCCTGTTGGGAGCTCTGTCTGCTGTGAATTTCCAGGAGGAACAGTAAAGGAGATTCAATCAACAGTGCTTTGTAACAGAAAGAACTATCTTCTCTTGTTCTCCATGCCTATCTGCTTTCTCTGGTCCATTCTGGGCACTGTTGGGACTAAGATTTGCCCATCAGAAAAAAGTAAAATGTAAACCTTCCTGGAAGTAGGCCATATTGTCTTGAACTGACCCAAGTGCACAGATCAGCCACCACCCTTCATCTGCACATCTTGTGCAGGCCAGTAACTGAGAACAGCAGTCTCCAAGGAAGCAGAAAGCGTGAACCAAGAACCGTTCAGGGGATGGACAGAAGGTAAGCTGAAACTCCATTGGCAGAGCATGAACAGAGATCAGATGATCCTTCCTCTTGTTGAGTGGACCCAAAGATGTACATACTGTTCTGTCGTTTCTGTGTAATGTTAAACTTTGAGAACTTAGACAAGTGATGTGATGATAGAATCTATTTAAAGCACTTGAAAGGCATTAGTGTCAGTTACTTATCTAATAAATATTTATTGCATACAACATGTTCTTATTCAAAGCTTATGACCCTCAAAGCATGACAGTGTTCATAATTCTGAGAACTGTTCAAGATCTGCTCTTTTTTATGATAGGTTTCACTATATATTGCTGACTGACTTTGAACTCTCCACAATCCTCCTGCCTCTAACTTCCAGGTGCTGAGATTAGGTGCACACATGGTATGCAAAGACTGTTATTGATGGTAGACTCTTTCTGTTTGTACGTTGTACTTAGTTCTGGTTTCTCAAAAACTTGTGCTCCCACTAAATCAGTAGACATTTCATGTTCATCAACCATGTTTACCAGTTCCCGATAGTAAAGAGAACTATTGGCTCTTGGGAATTGAAGGTGGCATTTTATAGTGCTGGAAACTAGCACTGTTGAAGGTCAGCTCAGAAAGCTACACTGAAGCTGACTTCCCTATGTCTGTTCTTTGTATGCCAGGCTGCCCAAATATCCTTACATACCTGGATATATGTTTGAAAACTTCCAAATGTTAAAAGAAATTTTAACTTTTATATCTATCTTCATCAGAATTCCCTCAACAGATTTCAATCCCCCTAGGACATCTAAAAATAAACTCAGGATCATTTGTTGAATAGAATCTCCATTGCCTCACAACCTCATTTTACACAAGCCAGCGGGCTTCTGGGCATTGAACTCTTACTAAGAGCTGCTTTGTGAGCTAGGCTCTGCTAGCATCTGGGTTAACTACCAAAATGTCTAACTCTAGTGAATGGTAAGACAACAGCCATCCTGAAGTGAGAGTGCCTTCTGGAAGGGAAAAGGGTGAGAGTCAGGTGATCAGCTTTCAACAGAGAAAAGGGTGTTGTCCCAGCCACTTCCTCTCTCCAACCTCCTACTTTTCTCCCATGCACTCTGGGTCTAGGAGGTATTTGGCAGATAATCAGAGGAACAGGAAGTTTGAGGCCTTCCCACCTTCTCATTTTCTGTATGAAGCAAAGAGTACTAGATTTGAGTGTTTGCCATGTGTCACCATGCAAAATCCTTTATACACTTTATTCCCAAAATGGAGAGAAAAGAAGTCTTACCATTCCAGCTTTTCAGATACACAGAATTTTCAGAGCTGCAATTACATAGCAGAACCATAGTTTGAATCCAGCACAGACTGATCTCAAATTCCATGTTTTTTTTCTCCAAAGCAAGACAGCTCAAGAGGCGGAGGAATGCCCAGGAACCAGTAGAACAGAGGTGCCAGCCAGCAGTTTACCATCTTCCTGTAGTCTGTCAGCCTGAGCCATTCAGTTATCCATCCCTTTAATCCCAGCAGAATCCTGGAGAGTACTTCCACTGAGGATCTGCAGCACCTGGCCCTCTTTAGCGATTAGATGATGGGAGATAACCTTCCCAGGCAGACAGCCCTTGTCCCCATTCATTTGGAGAATGGCAACAATCCAGATTAAGGTGCAGAGTTGGATTTTATTTAGAGATTAAATGGTATTACAGGTGACAATGATACCAAAGTCCAATGGTGCTACACACTGACCCCCACCCTAATTCTGTCAGGTTGTCCCCATAATCCCATGTGAGAGACTACCAATCTGATCTAAGTCCCAGGCTTCCATTTTTATGACTTTTTAAAACTTTATCGTGTGTGTGGGCACTACATGTTTTTGTGGAGGACCAAGAGTGACTTGGGGAATCGTCCTGGATTATTTCTGCCTCCTTTTCACTTTACTCTGGGATTTCCCAGGCTCTACCCACCCGGATCAGAAATTCAGGCTGCTGCAGTTTCTGCCTGACGTTTTTATGTGGGACCTGGGATCTAAACTCAGGACCTTCTGCTTTTGAGGCAAATTCTTAACCCTGAGCCCTCTATGACTTGAATATCCAACAGTTCTGATGAATCTGTCCAGGTGGCAGGTCAGGTGAGAGAGTCCTGAACCAGGAATCTCATCTTCTCTCACTCACTTAGCAAATAGGTGAAAACCTGAAGGGCCTTGTCAAACTGGCCCTTTCAAGAGGGAGTATGTCATTGGCCAAGTAGAGGAATCAGGAACTAATTGGGCAGAAGAGATAGAAAACATGGTCCCTTACCTCAATCTTCCAACAGTATCTCCTGCTAAGATAATAGGCATATCCTTTGGGAAGTAACAGGACTGGGCTGGAGAGATGACTTGGGGTAAGACTGCCTCGTCAGCAGGACCTGAGTTTCGATTCCTGATCGCATGTAAAAATGTCAGGCAGAAATGGTGGCAGCCTGCACTTCTGGCTGTGGAAATCCCAGAGTGAAGGAGATAGAAGTAATCCAGGATGACTCCCAAAGTCATCCTTGGGCCTCCACAAGCACACAGTGTGTTCTGATATACAAGGAAGTAACAAGACACTGGGTAGCTGAAGCCAAGCTCCAGTTACTACAGAGGACTTGCCTCTGGGCTGGTAGAGGCTGGTTGAAGGGGAAGAGGTTCCTGAGCTAAACTTTCTGTTAAGAGAACACTAAAGATCAGGAATTCAGGGGTCCACTTCTAATGTGTCTCTTCCTAGGAGAGAAGGGTGAGCTATAAGAGCCAGGACCATGTTCTAGAAGTTCAACCTGGATTAGGATTGATCCACCTTGGTGATAATTGATGAAGCATAACTGAGATCCAGTAGGCTGCCAATGAGCTCTGCAGAGTAGCTGGATCCGGAGAAGGGTGGACTCCTAAAGCCCCAGCTGGCTCCCATGGGGTTGAGACGTAGCCCCTGCACCCTAACCTAGAGCTGCACAGAAGCCTTGTGAGCACTCCGAGGCACACTGAGCTGAGCTGCTGGGGTGTAGAGGCTGGTCATGTCTAGGGGACTGCTTGGAGGGGAGGGATCTGGAATAGAACAGCAGCATGGGTCTTTGGCCTACTGGCTTTCTATTGCTTTCTATTCTTAATTCTTTTGGCCCAACGATTCTGGAACGACACCTGATAGGGAAAATAAAGGGGTCTTTTGCACCAGCACCTCCCCTGGGACACAAAACAAAACAGGATGGCAGGATTCCCAGAGAGAAAGGATGAAGGGTCAAACCCGGATTTTGGCTGGATCTTGGCCTCTGGTAGGTGGGAAACCCGGGCCAGATGCTCTTGACTGCTGATGTCAGGGTAGAGCCTTGCTGCAACCACCCATTCCAACATTCCAGCAGTTGCCCAACACTGAAAGTGGTCCTCTTTCTCCCGTGAGAATCCAACCCACTCACTCAACCTGTGGGCCCAGGTGGCAAACTAGAAGTCCCTGCAAGTGTACCTCTTTACCTGAAAGTCTCAGGCAGCCCCTGAAGCCTCTGTTCCCCACCCTCTTACCTCTTCACACTCTGTACTTCACCCTTCTCCCTCTTCCTTCCTCAACCCCCCCCCCCCCCGTTTCCCCACAAGCTCACCTGAAGAAGCCTCCCCAAGACTGACTATGGAGCTGGCAATAGGCAAGAAGCCCGAGAGCCTTGCCAGCCCTTTAAGGTCTTATGCAGCCTTCAGTGGGTTGCCCCGCCCCCAGAGGGGAGGCTTAACATTCATTCACTCAAGAAAGCAGAAGAAGGCTAGGCTGCTTTTGGAGGTGGGGGATGGGAGACAGATGGGGCCAGTGTGATGCACACCCCCAGCCTCACAAGAAGCAGGTCAGCCTCTTCAGACCTCACCTCCAATAATGTAAATATCCCTCAGCTCCTTTCCAAAGACCCCAGAAATCCAGCATCTCAGTGCTTCCCAGGGCTCCAGCTGTTCCTTAAGAGCCCCCAGTGTTCTGGTTTCCGCTGCCATTAAAGGAATGTGAGTGGTTTCCTGTCCCACCCACTGAGGACTGAACAGTGAAACTGGATGGGATGAAAAAGATGCTAAGTGACAAGCAAACAAACTAGAGCCACCTGCTGGCAGCAGAGCTGGAGGATAGATGGCACCACCCCATTGCCCTCAGGGCTGCTGGAGAGCCTGGCACCCAGGATAGAGACCTCAGAGAAAGGTCCACCCTAGATGTGAGATGGGGAGCACAGTGGGTGTCTGGTACTTGAGCTAACTAGATTTTTTTCAGATTCAGGGTGGGCAGCAAAACTGATCTAGAACCCCTCATGTATTCTCCAAGTCCCTGGTCAAGAACAAAGGAAGTCTCTCCTGGGAGGGTGGCTAGGTAACTGCTATTGTCACCATAGGGTTTGAGAAATATTCAGCTGCTGGTAGGGTGGTAGGAGCTGCTTGGCTCAGGAAGAAGGGTAGCTCTCAAGGCCCTCCCCTGCGCCCAGTCTCTCTGGTTTATGGAGAGGGATGGACACAGTGAAACTTCACTCTGTCCCTCAGCCTGTCAACCCAACTTTCCTCTACCCAAGTCTTCCTGCTCCATTGAGGACAATAGTCTCACTCAGGACCAAGGCACTTTATTGAACAGGAAGGAGGAAGCTGGAGCAGGGAAGCTAGACTCATCTGGGACTGATGCCTACTTGCCCTCAGGAGCTGGACAGCCCAGCCAATACTGGGCAATGGAGCGTGGGTAGGGAGGATTCACAGTGTCCACTCGCCGTGTGCGAAGGTTGACTCGGTAGTACTTGTCTGAAAAAAAGCAAGATAAGGTTGTGAGATAGAATCCCTGGCACTCCCCCACTGGCTCAGAAACAGAACAGAGGTTTCTCTCTGAAAGGTGAACGTCCACCATTCAGTTAGGAACTTCTGGCCTGTTTCTGAGGTCTCCACCTGCCGGCTATGTTAACGCATGGAGACCAGGGCCAGCAGGAAAAGTCTAGTCAAGACCAGCTTCAGGGACAACAGGGACTCTCACCTCCAGAGAAGAAGTAGACGCTCTGGGTGGGCTCGCAGGTAGCAGGCACAAGCCAGCTCATATCATAGTCATAGTTATAGACTCCCAGCCCACTCTCCTCACTGGAGAACAAGGAGAACCAAGGAGACCGCGATGGGCGGCGGCGGCGGGAGTTCCAAGAGTTCCGGCTACGTCTGTGACCAAAGCCAGCACGTGAATTAAAGCGTTTACGGGGGTAACGCTTAGACTTTTGTTTCTTGGCTTGGGAGGAATGGGGTACTAGGCTTGATACATAGATGTGACCAGCCATGGCAGCATCTACTTTCCCAGGCACACCATGCCAGTCCCGGCTGATGAACTGTGGTTCTTTGACACCACCTGCAGCAAAAAAGGGGTTAATAAGTTTTGAAGATGCTGCACTTTAGCCAAGACACATAACAGGTTTGTGGTGGAGCCCAACACTGCGGTCTGTCTAGCATTTTTCTGTGTCTTCCCTCCACCATATCCCTGGCATGGCTGCCGGTTTCCAAGATTCTGCCACAGTGTGTTAGGCAAAGTCCAAGGTACCAGGTCCAAGTAGAGCCAAGCCTCCCCTCAAAGATCAACAGAAGCAAAGTCTAACCTAAGCAAACAGCTCTTGGTCGATAGCTCCACAATCCCAGCTCCCCCACTTTCCAAGCCACCCCTGTCAACCTAGCCCTCCCCCGACCCCAGATTCCAGCATGGCTGAGACAGAAGCAAGGCTTGGCCTCTCTCCATACCAGAGGAACTGCCCCAAAACAGCAGCTCAAAGATGTCCTCCCAACTGTTCCGTTGCAGCAACGCAAAGGACTCAAACATGGTTGACGGGGAGCTGCCTTCACACTCCTCCCGGCTGGGCTGTTGCTGGAACTCGTATTCCCAGTACTGTTTCCCTGAGAGAAAGGGGAACTGATATCAGAAGGGTAGTCCCGTGAAAGACCAGGAGCTACTGGCTCGGCGCAGAGGTCTGCTCCAGGAGAACCATAGAAGGAAACCAAGACTTCTCTACTGCTACCCCTTCTCCCATCCTAAGTACCTTTGAAGAAGTAGACTCGCTCCCGGCCACTGTATCGATGGGCAGGAAGGGCGAAGGCTGCATCTATGTTGTCTGGGATGCCACTGAAACCTTCTGAGATGTTTCGGGGGTAATCAGGGTCCAGAACATCATCCTCAAACCTCCAGTACTGACTACCCTGAAAGGAAGGGAAGGGAAGGTGGTTAAGGAGCAGTTGCTGGGCGCAGATGCAGAATTTCATATCCTAAATGGTCGTCTCCAGCCCCAGGCTTGCTGCTTAGGGTCCGAGCCTCTGACCGCCTTGTCCTCACAGCTCCTAGGCCCTCCTCCCTTGACACCCTGTATCCCTGACCCACAATCCCGGGCTTGACACCTTGAAGAAGTAAGTCTTCCCCTGACAGTTGAGGCGGGTGAAGGCAGCATCAATGGGACCTTCGATGCCCCAGACATCTTGGATGAGCTTGGGGTGCCCAGGCGGCTTCATTGCTGTTTCATCGATCTCATAGCAGTACTGCCCTAGAATGGTGGAGGCTGTGTGAGGAGAAAACGCTCCTGGACAGGACTCCCCCACTCCCGACAAACCTGCCTGTAGAGTCACCTCGGAAGGCGAAGATGGAACCATTCTTGAGGCTGGTGAAGGCATCGAAGGGCTTCCCACTGCATAGCTCTTCCTCTCCTGGGGACGTGGAGCTCCCTGCATCAGTGATCTCGGGTCTCACCTCCATGCGCCCTGTCGTGGGTCTTGGGGTGCTGATCTCTAATATAGGAACCTCTTCCTCAGGCTTTAGAACAGGGGCCAGCTCTGAAGCTTGAGACTGCTGGTCAGGGTGTAGAGAAGAGCTGTTTGGCTGCGAATGGTTGCTGGTGGTGTCCTTGGTCTCTGTGTAATCATAACTCCTGTACTCATCTTCTGGCATAGTGAACACATCTCCACGAGTCACTGCAGGGAGAGCAGGCAGCGGTGAGTTTCCAACTGCCGAGGAGATCCCAGGCCCACCCGCCAGAGTCCCAGACACACCTTGGGGCTTGCACTCAGTCATATAGTCAATACAACAGCTCTGGTAGTATGAGCAGAGGTCATCACACTGGCACTTCTTGTTGGCGTTGAAGCCCTCGGTGCAGCGGCCCTTGCATGACCCTAGAGAGAAGGGACGTCCATTTATCACAGCTGTGTGCAGCCACCCTCACCCCGCATCACCCCCAGATGGACACCAACACCCTCTCACACCTTGGTCGGCTAGAGCCACCCATGCCAGCAGAGCCAGCATGAGAAGGGCCCTCAGCGGCACCATAGCAGGTCTGTAGCCGAGGGTCTGAAGAGCTTGGCTCTGAGCTCCTGGAGCCTCAGCTGTGCTGCCGAGGGAGGGAAGCAACTGAAGACAAGCCTCGGTTCTGTCTGTTTGCTCATCCTCTGGCCCAACCCTGTTTCCCACCCCAAAGACAACTGTAGCAAAGGGTCATGTTCTCAGAACCCTGAGCCTGGGAGAGCTGGGAAACAGAACCCTCGCCAAGGCCAGGGTCAGCAGGGTCACCAGCAGGAGGAACAGCACGGTAAATCTGGAGAAAGAAATACTGTCTCTCAGTAGGCAAATTGCTTTAATCTCTCTCTCTCTCTCTCTCTCTCTCTCTCTCTCTCTCTCTCTCTTTTACTTTTCAGTAAATGGGACGATGATGGAGTGTGGAGAGATTACATGAGCTAGAACAGACAAAATACCCAGTGCCTGGAACAGCTCCCAATTCATTGCCCTTAGTCATTGATCAGCAGCCACATTCCTGTCTGGATGCTTTTCACCTCCCCCACCTGCTGGATATTTAGGGCAGGGGAAGGAAGGATGGGAAGAAAGGTTTTTAAGGGACTCAGTTGTAAAATGAAACACTTAGTAATCCTCTTCCCAGGCATGTTGTAAGGCTTAAATGAAAACAGGCATTAAAAGGCCTTAGGATTTGTACACAGTCACAACTTCAATGATTTTAGCCGGCAGGAGAGAACAGGGTACAGTCAAGCGGTTGTTACCACATCACCCGGGTTTAGAGGTTGTGGGAGTAGAGGGTAGAGAAACTGAGACTTTTCCTTTTCCACCCTCTTGCCCTGCATCCAATACCTGGCAAGGGGATGTGACTGTGGGGAAGAGACAGGGCCCAGGGGTGGGCGTGGCGGAAGGCTTGAGGGTGGGGAGGAGCCCGCGAGACTCGGAGGCGGAGCGTGGAATCTCGGACTCCGCTACTCAGGGGCGTGGCTACTGCAGAGCATCTCGGCCCGGTGGAGCTCCGGGCTGGAGCCGCGCTTTGTTCTGGCCGCTGCGGCCTCTACCCTTCCACGACTAGGTCCATCCTCTCCCTCCCTCCCTCCTCCTGCCCTCTCCTGGCATCTAGGCCTGCATCACATTCCCCATCCGTTGTGTCCGGGAGCTGCCCTCTTCCAAACTTCTGAAAGGTGCCCTTGCTGGACCCACTTTCTGCCTTCTTCCTTTGGCATCTTCTCCGCTTCGCCTTTTCCCACGTCTCCTTTTCCCCAGGTCCGGGTCGCTCCGCCCGGCCCCGCCTCCCCAAGCCCGGGCATGTGCCCCTCCGCCCTGCGCCCATGGTCTTGACGCTGCTCCTCTCCGCCTACAAGCTGTGCCGTTTCTTCGCCATGTCGGGTCCGCGGCCGGACGCCGAGCGGCTGACAGTGCCGGATCGGGGCGGTGGCCCGGGCCCGTGGTGGGCTGCGGGAGGCCGCGGGTCCCGTGAAGTGTCGCCTGGGGTGGGCACCGAGGTGCAGGGCGCCCTGGAGCGTTCGCTGCCGGAGCTACAGCAAGCGCTGTCCGCGCTGAAGCAAGCGGGTTCGGCGCGGGTCGTGGGTGCGGGCCTAGCCGAGGTCTTCCAGTTGGTGGAGGAGGCCTGGCTGCTGCCGGCCGTGGGCCGCGAGGTGGCCCAGGGTCTGTGCGACGCGATACGATTAGACGGTGGCCTCGACTTGCTCTTGCGGCTGCTGCAGGCATCCGAGCTGGAGACCCGTGTGCAGGCCGCACGCCTGCTGGAACAGATCCTGGTGGCTGAGAACCGGTGAGCACGGGAAGCTGGGGGGAAGAGAGCAATGAGGTGTGGGGCTGCCGGGGCGGCTGAGTGAGGCCCGAGTGCTTGAGTCTGTCTGTCCTGTGCTTGACAGTGTGTCTTTATCAGCCTACCTTCAATACATCTTCCCATCACAAGGATCAGCACATTAGTTCTCAAATAAAGAAACTGAAGCTCAGGGAAATTTAGTGACTTGTCCAGAGTCATACAGACAACTAGTGGTGTAGTGAGGATTAGTCCTAGAACTAGCAGGATGAGAAAAAGGAAACAGGACAGAAACTTGTCCCAGTTCAGTAGCTGGAGATGGCATCCCATTGCAAACGGCCGCCTAAGCCAATAGCTCTCACCCTATTTCCTTCGGTGCTACCTTCTCACCAGAGTACCTATGACCTCATTCTGCAGCTGATGGTCAGAAACAAAGTTTTCTGCTAAGTTGAAAGGGATAAAGTAGAGGAAACAGAAACAGAGCCAGGCGGGACTACAGTGTGTGATCCTTTTCCTTCCAAACATGGTACCAAAACCCAGTATGTGGGTAAACTGAGTCTGATTGCCTCTCCTTTGCCCACCTCCTGGGATGTCCCCTGGACTATGAAGACCCTTGAGGACTCGCTTTCCCTGCCCTCTGGTGCCACTGCAAAGCTGTCATTCTCCAGGTTCTCACTGATTCCTCAGTTTAGAAGAGGTTTTTGGAAGAGTCACTTTCAGCAAGCAACCCTCACAAGTGTTATGAGACCCCTAGCATTTTCAAAAAAAAGAAAAAAATTATTTCGTGATTGGTGGGAAAAATGCAACTGTTAAAATACATAACTAGAACAATTTAAATTTAGGTTGGGAGACCAAGGTTAATCTTCCCTCTAACACTGATCTCCCTTCTAACATGAGGTGCTCAGGCGGGGATGGAACATGGATTTGGAAGGCTAGGAAATGGAGTGGGTGTTCACTAGATGAGGTGGGGCCTGGGCTGGCTGGTATGGGAATGGAGTGGGTGTTCACTAGATGAGGTGGGGCCTGGGCTGGCTGGTATGGGCTTGGTATTCGTGTGGGGCAGTTAGAACTAGAACTTGTGTAAAGTGGGCAATCAGCACCTAAGGAAGCGCAGGGCTAAAAGATGAAATGATGCCCATATTTTTCAAAGCTGAATATGACAATCCTCATTTGAGTCAGAGGTACCGGGAGAGAGGGAAGTGACTACTAACAAGTGTCCCAGGTCCCAGGAAACAACACTCATCAATGATGATGATGCTTCAGGACCAAGGACAGGGCACAGGGAACTTGTTGCTCAAGTTCCTTTCCAAGAAACATGGGTGGTCTGCAACCTCTCCAAACCCCTCTGCTGGGGGTCAAACCTGGAAGGGAGAGGAGAGTGAAACACTGTGAATTTAGATTTAACTTATTTCCTCCTCCACGGGCCAGACTTCCCACTTCCTCCTCTTAAACCACGTTGTTCTATCCTTCCCACCTTTTTCCACAATTCTCACTCCAGAAGCTCTGGTCTTCCACAGGGGGCTGCTGCACCAGGATTCTAGATCATGTTCCCCCACCCCCAAATGTCAACAGTGTGAGTAAGACTCACCAAACCTGGCTCCAAAACATCTACTGAGGGCCTCATCTGACTATCTGCTCTCTAAAATGATAGGTCATCCCATCAGGACACTGTAATGAGTGTAATGAATGTATCCTTTGGGAGGCTAAATGGCTTCTCCCAGAATATGCAATGAAAAATAGAGGAGATGCTTTTTTTTAAATATATGAATACTTTTTTTAAACTTTATTCATGCATTCATTTGTGTGTATGTGTGTGTGTGTGTGTGTGTGTGTGTATGTGTGTGTGTGTGTGTGTATCAGAGGGCACTGTGTGTATGTGTGTGTGTGTGTGTGTGTGTATGTGTGTGTGTGTGTATCAGAGGGCACTGGGTCCCTGTGGAGTAACAAGGGTGACTTCGGGAATCATCCTAGATTGCTTCTACCTCCTTCTTGCTTCGCTGTGAGATTTTGCAGACTCCACCCACCAGGACCAGAAGTGCAGGCCACTATCATTCCCATCTGGCATTTTTACATGGGACTTGGTATCCGAACTCAGGACTTTCTGCTTGCGAGGCAGAGTCTTGAGCCCAGAGATGCTTTTTATACAAAAACAGAAAATTACCACACATAAATTTAAAAATCACAAGGCATACAAAAGAAGAATATAGCTAAAAGTTTTCCCCAGTTTGTGCCCTTTTTGGAGGCAAACCAGTGAATGAATTCCTTGCACATCCTTCCAGAGAGGGTATATGCATGTACGGCATTTGCATATATATGTATATGGTATATGCATGCTCATTAATGTACAGTCACATGTAAATAATTTCACCCAACTTTACAGCTGATATTGAATCTATACCTGTGACTTCAAAGATTATGCCCACTTCATCAAACCCACAGTCTCAGACAACAGAATTGAGAACTAAATGTTAATTTAATTTTCATAACCAACATACAATCTTAACTTCATAAAGGTACTAGGTACATGGGGAAAAGTGAAGGTTAGCAGTCAAGAGATGCAAGATAAGTTCAGCTTCAAATCTAGACGTTTCTGAGCAATCCTTCTCTTTGCTGGCTTTTAGGCTGATCCTCTAAAAACAAGAGTGATAGATGAGATGATACTGTAAGTACCTGCTAACACTTATAGCCTAGGTGTTTACTTAGTCTAGTGTCTGCAAGCACAAAGTAAAGATGAAGATAGACTTTTCAGAAGCTGTGTGATCTTAAGCATTTCATGAACTCTCTCTGAGTTCTCTTTTCTCTTTTCATTTCTAACCTCTCCCTTTTCATTTCTAACTTTTCTGGTTTTCCTCAAGGAATATACTACCACAGATACTGAGGCAGTCCAGGAAAAAAAATAGCTTTCTCATTGGTAAAATGAGTATCTGAGTTCCAGCAGCCAAGATGGATGATTAGGAGCCATGGTTTGATAGAAGATGGACCATGGAGAGACAGAGCATGTCAGCACCACTATGCCTACTCCATGGCATGGCCTGAACTTAGACTCTGAATTGTACATATAGTCACAGGCAGTGTGGTCCCTGTGGCACCTATGGAACAAGGCTGGCTGAGTCTGAATCTTTGGAGGTAGCCTCACTAGGAGAGAGCATCATTTGCTTTGGAACATTCATAACCCTGCACCTGCCAGTCTTCTGTGCTTTCCATCCCGCATTTGCCCACCTGCTAGGTGTAATGTGATCACTGTGTTTGTTGTGTTTATTCATCTGATAACTCATGGGTTATAGCATCTCTACGTTTGCTCACATGTTGTCTAAGTCCTTTGCCCATTTTCTATTTACCGCTTTTTTTGTTGATTTGAATATTTGCCCACACAATCTCTATGTAAGTAAATCCTTCTTGGCTTCCTGTCTTCCTGGCTGGTTTTAGACATTGCGCTATATCTGGCCTTCTTTCTCTTCTTCAAACATGCCAGCTCATCTGCTTTAGGGATTTTTCCTGGCTTTTCTTTCTCCCTGTTATTGTTTCCCTATCAGATGTGTTTTCAACATGATTTTCCAGATGTTACCTCCTTAGACATATCCTTCTATCAAGCATGTTCTGTGACATCATCCATTTTCTTGGCATCGTATCATGCCACTGTTACCTTATTCATTCATTGGTTATTTGACTGTTGCTAACCTTATTAGCTGAGGAAAAATTGCATCCAGGCTTGGTCACTACTTAACACCAGCTGCCTTAGTGCAGGGCTGGCACACCATAGTTCCTGAACAAATACCAGCCAAATGAGTGAGTGGGTACACACCAGTTGTGGAATATGGAATGAAGAAAGGTTTGAAGGCAAACATTAAGAATTGTATATGTCTAGTGACCCCTCAAATGATAAGTTCACATTTGTCAAAGGCACATTATACAGGCCATCATTTTAGACCTAATAATAATCTTTTGAGTTAGGTCACATTTTCCTATTAATGACATGAGGAGACTATATTAGAAAGGTAAGATGTTCAAAGTCTGCAGTTAGAAATAACAAAGGACACAGGCTTGCTTAACTGTGGAGTTGGAAGCATATTGTTTCTCCAGAAGAAGATGTGTGGGAGTGGGGGGGGGGGGTGCCTGTGATCCTTATAATTTCAGAAGGGCCACAGGTAAGGGTAAACTAGAGAGATTAGTGTTGTCCCCTGATTCATACAATACTAACAAAGTCCAAAGAAGTTAAATGGCCAGGATCGGCAAGCAAGCCTCCATAGGCTGTGGCAATTCGTGGTCCCTTCCTTTTTCCCCTGGCAGAGATCGCGTGGCGCGCATCGGACTGGGAGTGATCTTGAACCTGGCAAAGGAGAGGGAGCCGATAGAGCTGGCGCGGAGCGTGGCGGGCATCTTGGAGCACATGTTCAAGCACTCAGAAGAGACGTGCCAGCGGCTGGTGGCGGCCGGCGGCCTGGACGCGGTGCTGTACTGGTGCCGCCGTACCGACCCAGCGCTACTGCGCCACTGCGCGCTGGCGCTGGCTAACTGCGCGCTGCACGGAGGCCAGGCGGTGCAGCGGCGCATGGTGGAAAAGCGCGCCGCCTGAGTGGCTCTTCCCGCTCGCCTTCTCCAAGGAGGATGAGCTGCTGAGGCTACACGCTTGCCTCGCGGTGGCCGTGTTGGCGACTAACAAAGAAGTGGAGCGCGAGGTGGAGCGTTCCGGCACGCTGGCGCTCGTGGAACCGCTGGTAGCCTCTCTGGACCCTGGCCGTTTCGCTCGCTGCCTAGTGGACGCCAGCGACACGAGCCAAGGCCGCGGGCCAGACGACCTGCAGAGCCTCGTGTTACTGCTCGACTCGTCTCGATTGGAGGCTCAGTGCATAGGGGCTTTCTACCTGTGCGCCGAGGCGGCCATCAAGAGCCTGCAGGGCAAGACCAAGGTGCCCGCGTGGGGGAGAATGGATCTGGGGCTAGGGAGCGGCTGGGACTGGTTCTCAAATGAAGTGAACTTCAGCTGGGACTTGAGTACACCCAAGACATGGGCAAACCAGGTTGAAGGTTGAGGGGTCAATTATTCTGGATTTGAAGGCGAGACTCAAAGTTATGGGCCTCTAAAGATAAGAGGAAGATAGGAAGATAGGAAGTTTTGTTTTGTTTTTTAACTACGAAACCCTGTGCTTATAAATATCAACCTGGATACTGTATAGACATGGGTATAGCAAGGGTGAGACTGGAAAGTCGGTGGAAGGAAGATGAATTGAGTGGACACTGGAGTGTCAACAATGGCAGAGAAAAAACAGAGATTCCAGAGAGATTTAAATGTTGAGATTAGGACTTGATGCTTGGGAGAAGAGAGAAAGATGCTGAGGGTGACTCCTGATCATGAAAGAGAACGAGAGACAGATCAAAGATCAGAAGAATCCGAGTTCTGTGGGTCATGTTGTTTGTAGTGCTTGAAAAATGCCCAGTTGAGAACTTCAGTTTAACCACATAAACCTGGGGTCTGGAAAGAAGATGGCAGCTGAAGACAGAGGCATCCATGTGTCAGGCACATAACTCACACCTGAGTCCCAAAAGGTCCTCATGGCCAGGTCTAAACCACAGCTTGTCCCTCTGCCTGAACTTATGTGATCATGGGTGCTGGCTTCTTCTCTGAGCTTCATGTTTGTCCTCTAGAAATTTGAAGGAGTCAGGTCAGAATCAGTGCATATTCTCTTTGTGGGACTAGTGGTAGTTTTATTACCAAAAGTTTGTGGAATTTTTTAAATTACTAATTTGTCTCTCTCTGGGGGTTGGTGACAGCTGACGAACAGGGAGTTGAAGAACACAGGATGTACATGCCTGTGACCTATCTTGGCTGCAATGCATGTGGTACCAGAGGAGCATATCCTGCTGGTGATTCTCCCCCACCATGCATGTCCCTGCAGATCACAAAGAAACTATGTTAGAATCTCTGGGGTCTCTTCCAACATCCAGTGTCCTAGCAGCTTCTGATTCTTTTCTCTGTGCCCCAGAGTTGAGTCCTGGGGTCACACCATTGTGCTTTGGAAAAGGTGCATGGGGACTAAGCACTCCAAGGTTTAGATCTGCACAGTAGACCTGACCACTAGCTCTGATGTCCCATTCCCATCAAAACCAAGTGAGCCTAGTTCAACAAAGACTTTGAACCCCCACTCCATGTCTTCCTGTGCCAGGTATAGGGCCCTAGTAATGACTAAGAAATGTACTTAGCTGATACACACACTTTCAGCCAATAGTCCAGTGGCAGTTGCATTATCAGCTAATGACAGTGGAATTCAGAATGTGGTGCTGGTTTTAAGTGGTGGTATGGGCCAAACTATGGAGGAAGCAAAGTGAGCTGCATGGAAGAGGTACTGATCAATTTGGATTCTCATGAGTGGCTAGAAGAACTAAGAGTTTGGGTCCTCCGCGGGTGAAAACCAGCGACGAGAGAGCTTGGCCAAGTGTGTGCAGGAAGCTGGCAGAGTTTGTGCCTCTCAGCTAGGGATGCAACTGTGCCACCTGGTGGCCACTGAGAACTCAGACTTCATCTCTGGGCAGATTTGCGGGGTAACAGGGATAGACAGGTGTGGAGATTGATTAACTGTGCTTCAGGAGGGAGAATCCGTGGAGCTGGGTGCCTTAGCGATCTTATCAATGCCGGGACAGATTGTGGGACTTTCCGTGGAGAGAAGTGAAAGACAGGATGGGGCATGCCTGAGGATCGCCGGGGAGTTGGTGAATCTTTGATCCTCTCGCCCTACCCCCCCACCGTTTTCCTAGGTATTCAGCGACATTGGCGCTGTCCAGAGCTTGAAACGCCTGGTTTCTTACTCCACTAACGGCACCACGTCGGCCCTGGCTAAGCGCGCGCTGCGCCTGCTGGGTGAGGAGGTGCCCAGGCGCATCTTGCCCTGCGTGGCAAGCTGGAAGGAGACGGAGGTCCAGACATGGCTGCAGCAGATCGGCTTCTCCCAGTATTGCGAAAACTTCCGGGTAGAGCCTCGGATGGCTACCTCCCCCTAGAACATCCCCGAGGCGAATGTGTTCCCTAGGGTCCACATCCAGCCACAGTGGCCTTTTAGGGGTGGGAAGTCTGCCTTTAATCACCCTGCGGGTCCCTTCAGCCTCTTCCACCTCCACCTCCAGTTCTCCCCCCATGCATATTGCGCCGGGGTTGCAGGGCAGAGTAGGGAGCCTTCCTTACATCTGATCCCATCCATAGGACCAGCAGGTCGATGGGGACCTGCTTCTACGGCTCACAGAGGAAGAACTCCAGACCGACCTGGGCATAAAATCGGGCATCACCCGAAAGAGGTACAGAGCTCCTGTTCAGTCTAACCCGCCAGGCCTAACTAACCTCCCCATCTGCCGCCAGCCCATCCCCTATGGGAACCTCAGCCTCTCTTCTCTGCGGGTCGACAGGTTCTTTAGGGAACTCACGGAGCTCAAAACCTTCGCCAACTATGCAACCTGCGACCGAAGCAACTTAGCAGACTGGCTGGGTAGCCTGGACCCGCGCTTCCGCCAGTACACTTACGGCTTGGTCAGCTGTGGCCTGGACCGCTCTCTGCTGCACCGCGTGTCAGAGCAGCAGCTGCTGGACGACTGTGGCATTCGCTCGGGTGTGCACCGGATGCGCATCGTCTCTGCTGCCAGAGGTGAGTGAGCCCCCCTGGGAACCTCTCTCCAGCCGACTACTGAAAGAGCGCAGGGAAGTTCAGGGTGAGCCTTCATGGTGAGTGACAGCAGTTCACTGGGTCTGACCTGTCATTGAAAAGATGAGAAGGCTGCGCTTGCACTTGATTCTCAAGAAGTCTGGGGTTGAAGGTGGGAGTGAGGTAGGCACACTAATACAGGGAAGTAACCCTAATAGAAAGCATGCCCAGGACACCAAGAGAAAGCACTGCCTGCCTATCCCACCCACCTAGGTCCAGATTTGGAGAGGAGAGGATGTCTAACCAGGTGTTGAGGGATGCGTGAGGGTGGTGCAGCAGGAAGAACCACCAGGTAAGGGGCAGCTTGAGCAAATGTAAGGAGAGGTAGGACAGTATACAAGTGCATATAGAGATCATAGGTGACTCAGAAGGCTTATCCTAATAGCCTACAGCTCGTAATGTGTATGCGTTGGCCACATGTCACAATGGAGTTGAGGGCTATTGCAACCCTATGTTTATTGATTTATTTTCATTTGCCAGTTTGCTTTTTAGCTAGTGCTTATGGTCAATAGCTATATACATATATGCCAGATATCGCAGTATTTTAAAGATACAATCTCGGGGCTGGAGAGGTCGCTCAGGGGTTAAGCCTCTGACTTGCAGGTGGAAGGTCCTAAGTTCAGATCCTAGACCCCACATATAGATGCCGGGTGGAAGCGGGGGGGGGGGGAGCTGCATTTCTGGTCCTGGTAGGGCGGAGCCTGTGAATCCCAGGGCAAAGAAAACAAGGAGGAGGTGGAGGTGGTCCATGGTGGTTCCCAAATTCGCCCGTGGTTCTACACACATACACACACGCACAGACGCACAATTGAATAAATAAGAAAAGTATTTTAAAAAGATACAATCTCATAACTGAACATAGATGCACACACCTTTAATCCCAGCACTCAGAAGGCAGAAGCGAGAAGATTGCTAGAAGTTCAAGGACACCCTTGTTTGCATAGGAAGGACCAGGCCAGTAAGCCAGGACTACAAAGAGAGATCTGTCTCAAAAGAGAAAAGATAAGCTTACTAATTTCTTCAATGTTTAAATGCAGTGGGGTTCCATTTTTTTAAAAATTAACCTTTAGAATAAAAAGAGACTCTTAAGCTTGAAAAATTAACATAACACTGTACACTTTGGGTGTTTTTAAAAGCATATCCCCCTGTGTAAGAGAACATTTCCACTTTTAATTTTAACGATAATGAAATTAAAATTTAAAGTATTTAATACATTTTTCCAAGGCTTCAGAAGCTATTAGTTGACAACTGGGATTTGAGCCATTGTTTTCCCATCATAATCAAACAAAACTGTCTGTGGAGTTAAGTGAATATTCTAAGCAGATGAATTCATTTCATTGTCCATTCATTCAGCAAGTGCGTACTGGGCACCTATGTGGCACAAGGGCTTTGGCACATTCTTTTGCTTCAAAAAAACCGGTCAACTGTTATCTTTTCTGCCTTAGAATCTTTTCTAACTCAAGGATTTCATTTTTAAGAAAATAAGAAGGTGGGCTGGAGAGATGGCTCAGGGATTAAGATTCTGATTCATAAGCAAAAGGTCCTTGAGTTCAAATCCCAGGTCCCACATAAAATGCCAGGAGAAAATGCTGTCAGCCTCACTTCTGGCCCTGGTGGGCAGAGCTTGGAAAACCCCAGAGCAAAATGAAAAGGAGGTAGAAGCAATCCAGGATGATACCTGAAGTCACCGTTGGTTCTCTAAAGGGACACAGTACCTTTTGATACACACACACACACACACACACACACACACACATACACACACACACGACACAAAACAAATGAACAAATAAAGTTTTAAAAAAATAAGATGTTGGGCCAGATGATGGCTTCTCTGGGAAATAAGGAACCAGGAAGTCTCTATTTGTTTTGTTTTGAGACGTGGTCTCTCTCTCTAGCCCAGGCAAGTCTAATCTTATACTTGTACCAAAAATTTCTTGCCTCAACTTCCCAGTGTGGATTATAGGTGTGAACACCACACCCAGCTTCAACTCACAGCTTCTTGTCATTATTGTTTTTAAAATTTGTGTGTGCGTGTGTGTGTATGTGTGTATGTGTGTCAGAGGCACTATGTGTTGTATGTGCTGTGGAAGCCCAAGGGTGACCTTGGGAGTCATCCTGGATTACTCTACCTCCCTTATGCCTTGCTCTGGAATTTCCCAGACCTTCCAGGGTCAGAGGTGCAGGCTGCCACCATTTCTGCCTGGTGTGTTTTTACGTGAGACCTGAGATCTGAATCAGATCCTCCGGCTTTTGAGGCAGATTTTTAACCTCTGAGCATCTCTCCAGTCCATTGTTTTGAGACAAGATCTCACTCTGTAGTTCATGCTAACCTGTACTCACTCTAGCCCAAGTTGGCCAAAAACTCCCAGAAATTCTCCTTCCTCAATCTCCTGAATGTTGGAATTACAAGCATGAAATGCCATGCACTTTTTAAAGCTAGCTTTCTTTCCTTCTTTCTCTTTCTTTCTTTTCTTCCCCTCCCTCCCTCCGTCCTTCCCTCCCTCCCTCCGTCCTTTCCTTAATTTTTGCTTCATTGAGGGTCAAACCAATGGCTTTGCCTGTGCCAGGCAAGTACTCTAGCACTGAACTGCATTCTCTGGCCATGTCATTTTTATTATTTTGTTTTGGGTCATGCAGTTTTTTAAATGGGTGCAATGATATACTCAGAGTGTTCTTAGGAAGATTCCCCTGCTGGTGTAGCAAGCGGATTAGAATGGGAATCCCACTTGGGGAGCCCATCAAGGAGCCTAGCATTGGGGACCTGAAAGTCCCAGACATTAAGAAAGAAGAATCCATATAGCAAAGTGCTTTGTGCTGAGCACTACACAGCAGATCCACAGGCGCAGAGTTCGTTCTGTTCACTTCTGTATCCCAAACACCGAGGATGGCACAGGCCTAGTGAACGTGGATAGTCCCCAACATATAATACTTTGATTTACAATCACTCCAACTTTGAGACAGGGTCTCTGTAGTCTAGGCTAGCCTCAAACTTGTTATGTAGCTAAGGCTGGTCTTGAACTCCTCATTCTTCTACTTCCCTCAACTTTTTTAAATGTTGGGATTACAGACTCATGCCACCATGCCCAATTTCCTCTTTAGGAAAATACACACACATAACTATTGTTTTTCACTTTCAGCAGACTCTTCAGTAAATTGCATGAATATTTTAAACATGTATAAGTGTGTACATGTGTGTAGGGTTGTCATGGTTATTCTTTCTGCTGCTGTGAGACAACATCCATGTACAAACAACAAGAAAGGGAAATTTATTTGGGTGATGAATCCAGAGCAGAGATGCAGTTCACTGCAGTGGGAAAGGCATGGCAGGTGGGAGACGCTCAAGGAGGTTTAGGTCACGGCAGGAATCATGGAGGCCTAGAGAGCAAGCTGCAGACTGCAAAAGAGACTGTAAGAGCAAACTACTAGTGGAAGCAGGGCAGGGCTAACCAACCTCTAGGACCACTCCCTGTGACATGCCTTCCTCCAGCAAGCCTTCATCTCCCAAACATGCCATTACCTTTCCAAACTTTAACACTAGCTAAGAATGCAAACACACGAGCCTATGGTGGAAAACTCATATTCAAACCACAACAGGGTGTGTGTGTAGAAGACACTATGTGTACCAATGGAGGCCCAAGGGTAACTTTGGAAATCATCCTGGACTGCTCTACCTCCTTATTGCTTTGCTCTGTGGTTTCTGAGGCTACAACCCCCAAGTCTGGAAGTACAGGCCATTGCCATTCCCACCTGGCCTTTTTATGTGGGACCTGGCATCTGAACTCAGGTCCTTTTGCTTTCAAGGAAAAGGTTTAACTCCTGAGCCATCTCTACAGCCTTACATGAATTTTTCTATACTTTATTATAAGATTGCTTTATATTGGATGGTTTTGCACTATTATAGGCTATGTAATGTTCTGAGCATATGTAAAGCAATCTAGGTGAAACTAGGGTGTCCATTGGGTTTATTAAATGCCATTTACATATAACATTTAAAAACCACTGTAGATGGCAGAACATCAGTAGTTATTGACTAAATGAATGAGAGGCAGAATAGGTAGATGTTTCTGGTGGAAACAGGAAGGAAGTATGAAAGGAGAGATTGGACTGAGTTTGGAGTGCCCGTGGCCAGCTGGCTGTGTGAGTCTGCAGTCTCAGAGAAAAAGCAAGACTAGAGTTCATGTGGGTGTCCTTAAAGCACAGTACCGTCTTTTGAGAGGGACATACCAAGGTGATGTCTTTCCTTCTAGTTGGCCCCATCTCTCCATTTCAGTGGCATGTGGGAGCAATTTACCTTGTCCAGATTGTGCTAGGAGATCTAGATGAACAAGGGACTACATCCCCAAGGGATGACGCACCCCAAGATGAGTGGCGAGGAGGGGCCCAAGATGAGTGGTGGGGAGGGGGTCACCCTCACCTTATCTTTCTCGGCCTCAGAAACGCTACACTCCCCACTCCCTTGTACTGGCAATAAGCCCAGCGGGGATACCCCAGATGTCTTCATCAGCTACCGAAGGAATTCAGGCTCCCAGCTGGCCAGGTAAGCAGGGGTGGGCGAGCAGCCTGGAGCCTTGGGCGAGGCCATGGCAGTGACCCAGAAATCTCCCCCCCCCCCCCCGTCCCCGCAGCCTCCTGAAGGTGCACCTGCAGCTGCACGGCTTCAGCGTCTTCATCGATGTGGAAAAGCTGGAAGCGGGAAAGTTCGAGGACAAGCTCATCCAGAGCGTCACAGCGGCACGCAACTTTGTGCTGGTGCTATCAGCAGGAGCCCTGGACAAGTGTATGCAGGACCACGACTGCAAGGACTGGGTACACAAGGTAGGTGCTGGCCTGGGCCTGTGCTGTGCAGCAAAGCCCCGGGCAGAGGACAGAGTCTGATTCTCATCCCCTCATTGCTGTACGCTTGACTCCAGAGCATCCCCACGACCCAGTGGGAAGTTGGGAGCCACTGCTCTGACAGGAGTTGGACTTCAGCAAGCCACATGGGCTCTCCAAGCGTCAGTTTTCTCATCTACAAAATGAAGATAAGTTACTCTCTTAGTCACACGTACCTGTCCTATTAATGTAGGATTGCTGTGAGGGTTGGCGAAGGATGGACAATACTTGGGAAAAAAAAAAAGATAACCCCTATGGGCTGGACATGGGGGTGCACGCCTGTACTCCCAGCACCTGAGAGGCAGAGGCAGGAGGACCACCAGAAGATCAGGACCATCCAGGTCTACATACCTCTAGATGAGCTATCTCTAGTGATAGACTCTGTCTCAAAAAATTAATTAATTAAAGAAGGGCCAGTGAGATGGTCCAGCAGTTAAAAGCACTTTCCATACAGGTCTGATAACCTGAGACAGCTTCAGAAGTCGGTTCTCTCCTTCCACCATGCGGGTTCCAGGGATGGAACTCAGTTCACCCGTTTTGTGTATGGGTGCCTTTACCCTCTGAACCCATCTTGCCAGCCTAAGACTCCATCTCTTGAAAATAAATCATAAAAATATACCCATAGTGCTAAGCCAGGGAGCCAAACTTCTTACTGTGGGATATGCAGAACAGGGGAGAATCATGGCCAGAGCAGTCAGGTAAGGCCTCAAGGACCCGGAGGGAACTTAAGAAGGGTCTTAAGAATGTAGGTGCTCAGAAAAGAAGATGTTGCAGGAAGGGGAACAGTGTGGTCCAAGGAATCACAGTAGCCCACACGCATCACTAGTACTGCTCTAGCCATGTCATGAATAAAGAAATAAAGCCTCGGAGCAGAATCATTTTCTACATGGCCATACTGCTAGTACAGAATCAGAAAATCTAGGGTTTGAATCCCTTTCTGACTCCAGAGCCCTCACTCTTCCCCAGAACCTGCCCCATATTCCATGACACAGCTGAAGTCGTGTGAGGGAGGGTAAGATTCTGAAGCCAGAGGCAGCACCTCTTCTTGACACCATATCCAGGGGGTCATGTTGGTGGCTTGAAAATCAGGTCTCATAGGGTATTTGTGCCAAGAAATTGCTACCATTACAAATTACCTTTGTTTGTTCGTTGTTTGTATGGTTGGAGAGCTAGCTCTAGCTGTTACACGCTCACCAGATCACCACTGGCTGAGTGAGAACCATGGAGCCAAGTTGTAGGATGTCTAAAGGTAGGAGAAGATCTGTGCTGAAAGCCCTGGGAAGCAGGGAGCTTGTGTCAAGAGAAATGCCAGGGCAGTGGGTATGAGAACTAACATGGAGTGCTGTCCCTATGGGCAGTGAAGAGGAGAGCTGAGCTCTAGTGGCCGTGTGGAAGAGCTGAGTACGGAGCCTGGTTTAGAGAGGAAGCAATGGGGCCGGCAAAATGTGCCAAAGGAACATGGCTGATAACTCTGCACAGGGGACAGGCAGCCTTCAGAGACAGGAGGAGGAGTGTCTGTGAGCGCCACGAGAGTTCAGACCTTGAAGTGTTCATATCGAATCCCTGGAGCCTACAGCTGCGCCTGGGACAAAAGCACTCTGAAATGTTTATAGAATATTCAAAGAACACACAGATGAGGAATGATTCTGATGCATACTGCCAGATTGGCCAGGTCTATAGATTTGACCTTAATCAAGTTTTTTTTTTTAAGCCAGCTGAATAATCATCAAAGCTGCCATCATCCTTTTTTCCATCCTCTCTTTTGTTCTCTCCCCTTCTTTCTCTATTTCTCTCTCTTCCTCCCTCCTCCCTATGTACTGAGCTCAGGATCTTGTGCATACTAGCATTCTACCCTGAGTCACCCCATCCTTTCACTGACTGGGCTTTGCTTCCATACACTGAGCAGCTGCATTGCCTTTGGTTCTAATTCTTTTTTTTTTAAACCTCTTTTTTAAGTAAGTGTGAGTGTGTGTGTGTGTGTGTGTGTGTGTGTGTGTGTGTGTGTCTGTGTGTCTGTGTGTGTCTGTGTCTGTGTGTGTATCAGAGAGCACTGTGTGTCCCTGTGGAGACCCAACGGTGACTTTGAGAATCATCCTGGATTGCTTCTACCTCCTTTTTGCTTCACTCTGGGATTTCCCAGGTTCCGCTCACCAGGGCCAGAAATACAGACCTCCATCATTTCTGCCTGGCATTTTTATGTGGGACCTGGGATCTGAACTCAGGACCTTCTGCTTTTGAGACAGAGTGTTAACCCCTGAGCCATCTCTCCAGCCCAGTTCTGGGTAATTCTTAATTGAAATAAATGTTTAAAAGTTTCCAAGTAATGATGTTATATTTTCCAACCTGCCTCATTTGACATTCAGTGCAGTGTTTATTAGGAATGGAAGAACTGACCCAGATAAGATAGACATAACAATCGAGAAGTTTCTAGATCATTCTAGAAACCTCTGCTCTTTCTGCAAAGCATATTTAAACTGTTTAGAATCTCCTTTGTGGATGGTAGTATTCAACCTCTGCAGAAAAATAAACAAACCTAAGTTATGAGAAAAAAAAAAGTTTCCAAGTAAGCAACATGATTCAGGATTCACCTGGATGCTCAGCAGAGGCAATAAAGCTCCCGCAGCAGAGCCCTGGACTCGATTGCCCCCTCCTGGGCTTGGTATTTGAGAGACTGGGGGAAAAAAGCTCCCTCCCACCGCTGACATTGGATCTGTTTCAAGGACTCTGTCACTGTCTGGTGGTTTGCAGTGCCTAATTGCCTCTGGTTTGCATACTCCCTTCCCCGAAGCCACATTTAGTGGCGAATCAATATGGAAAGCCACAAGTGAACTGCACTTAAGAAAGTCCCATCCCTGTGGGTCCCCTGGAAAGGAAAATAAAACATTTGCTAAATCCTCGCCAGAGCACACTAGTAAGTGAGCTCCTCAGAGCAGCCTCTGAGCTGGGCTCTATAAGGACAAACACATTACTTCCCAGGCTGCCTCCAAACTCTTTAGTCCTCCTGGCTCGCCTTCCCAGAGCTGAAGAGCCTGCACCCCACAACCTACTGCGCATTATTATTTCTTAACCATTTCCACTCAGCACACTGTGTGTGAGCTAAGTGCCACTCTGACCACTTGCCATATGATGTTACCATTATTCCACGCCACAATGTGTGAGTACAATCAGGACTGTCCTTAGCCCTGCTCCACATTACTAGTGAGGAGGGGACAGGGTCCTGGTATCCCCCCACCTTTCAGAGGACACACTCAATGGCCTACTTTATCTAACTAGGTTCCTAACATCTCCACTTCTCAACGGCACCATCAGCTGAGGTCCAGTCCTTCAAGATGTGAGCTTTAGGGGGTTGGGGGGACTAATTAAAAGTCAAACCATAACAGGTGTGGTCTCCCTCTTCTCTTTTCTTTCTCCAGGAGATTGTAACTGCATTAAGTTGTGGCAAAAATATCGTGCCCATCATTGATGGCTTCGAATGGCCTGAGCCGCAGGCTCTGCCTGAAGACATGCAGGCTGTGCTCACCTTCAATGGCATCAAGTGAGCCCTGGGGAGGGTGGGGGCACAGAGGCAAGTGGAGGGGAAGCAGGGTGTGAGGGGGATGTAGGCGTACTAGCCCAACAAGCAGCATATGGGTATAAAGCAAGTGGAGCCCAGTCAGTATCAACCTCTGCCCAGCCTCCACCCAAACCGGCCTTTGTGCCCACAGGTGGTCCCATGAGTACCAGGAAGCCACCATCGAGAAGATCATCCGCTTCCTGCAGGGTCGCTCCTCTCAGGACTCATCTGCGGGCTCAGATACCAGTTTGGAGGGTGCAACGCCAATGGGCCTGCCTTAACCTGTCCCTAGTTCCCAAGCCCTGTCGTGACTCCCGTTTCCACAGTACCCCTACTCCCCAACGACTCCAGACGGCCACCCTGGGCTGAGACAGACTGGGCTCTTCTCAGGAAATAGCTCTCCTTGTGCCCACCCTGAGGCCTACTTTGAACCCAGAGAAGCCAGGCATAGGGGCAGGATGGCCCCCTTATCAGACACCCCATCGGGTTCTGTCTCCCTAGAGTCAGTCCCTGCTCAGCTCTGGGGACTCAGATAGGAGGGGGCTGGCTCACTCTTGTCTCCTGACCCAAGAACAGCCAACTCAAGTAGGATGAGGTCAGAAGCCTCTGGCTGGGATCAGGGCAATGCCAGGATCCAAACATCTGAACAGGGGCCAGAAGATAGCCAGGGACTAAAACCCTCCAATGGGTGCCCACCCACACTGTGCCTGGCCCCAGGCTCACCTCTTCTTGCAGCTTCGAGGCCTTGCTTTGTAACCACTCAGCACCCCTCTCAGCTTTCCTCTGGGGCAGCCTTCTTTGCCATATCAAGGGTTAAGGAGAGGATAAGCCAGCCTTCCACCTGGTCTATAATTGTGACCAGCCTTGATGCACTTTCTAGTGTAAGGAGGGACCTCCACTCAGGCCCAAAGCCCACCTTGGCTAATGCCTTGGTGCTGTATCTAAGGCTCCTGCCTGACTTGGCCCTGCTGGCTCCACCCACCCAGGGCTTGTCACCCACTTGCTCAGGAAAGAGGGGGACCAGGAGCCTGAACTTACACCATGAAAAGAGGCAAGATTCCCAGGGACAGGGGTCATTTCCTAGCGTTTCTCCCATCGAGGTGTATCTATCCATACCCATTGGGAATCTTGCAAAAACTCAGAGATCCAGACAAGTGTCTGAATTTCTGATTCCCAGGCAAGTGGAAGCCAGTGGACAGGGGACATAAGTCCCTCACTGGTCCTTGCCATGTCTCAAACATTCCCTTTAGTCCTAATCATACAGCACCCCTATTCAGTACTGTCACCCCCATTTTATAGAGAGACCCAGGTCCCTAAGTCTGGCAGACCCAGGAACCAACCCCAGACACCCCAGCACCCAGGACTGTCAACAGACCTTCACTCCTGAGTGTCATTCCAGAGGATGTACCCCAAGCCGAGCAGCAGCAGCTTCTCTCCAGCCCTAAAGACTGGAATAGCAATGGATAGGTCTCAGCCAAAAGATTGAGCCAGGGCATACAGACCCAGGGCCCCTTCCTCCACTGGTAAAGTGTACGAAGGTCACTCTTCCAATAACCCAGGCTTCAGCTTGAGGTCAACCGGAACTTGCCTGCTGCTGCCTTCTGAGGGCAGTGGGGTTCCAGAGCTTCTTCCCCAGAGCTGGCAAGGTTCCTGTGTTCTCTGTCCACGCGACCAGAAGGTGAAAGAACTCTCTACTCCCCACTCTGTCAAGGGCCCCATCTTCCACGGATCCTGGCTGTACTGGGGCTGTTACCACCTGTGGTTCTCTCAATCCTATCACCCTGTCCTGGCTACAAAGGGTAAGGCACGCTGAACAGTGCCCTCAAGGACAGACTCGATGACAATACAGTGTGTGGTCCCCCTACAGGAAGCTTTCTGTCTTTTTGTCCCGGATCCTGAAGTGCCTGTGGACCGTAAGTACTTGACAAGTACTTTTTTCTTGAGCCAAGTTCTCCTCCGCTGTCTGGCCTTCTGTCGACCTGTCTGTTGGGGGAATCACAGCCCAGACAGTGTAGGCAAAGCGACAAGCCTCCCTGGCCCCAGCCATGTGCTCAGTGTTACAGACAAAGCCAGTGCCTCGCCTTCTGCCAGACATGGTCAGTCATGTGGATCCTGAGAGGACTTTGAAGCAGCCCTTTCCCAGAGCTTGCTCTGACGGTCTTTAGGGTCAGAGTTTTCCTACCTGACTGGCCTACATCTGCTGCCCCAGGCTAAAGTTGAGTCAGCACGGTCCATATCCATTCCACCTCCTTGTCAAAAGTGCCCATGAACCACAGGGGCATTCCGAGGCCCGAAGTCCAGCCACTGTTGAATCACCCATCCATGGGGCATCTCATTCTGGGAGGTCTGAGGCCAGAGAGATCTCAGTGCATCTGAAAATCACGCTACTTAATGTGTAGTTCCTGTGACCAGTCTAGGGCATTGCTGACCCAGTCCTCCCTAGAGGGGCTTGCTCAAGGGCACATAGCTGGATCAAAGTAGAGCCTTTTTCTCCCCCTCACAGCCTTACCTTGGTGGGGTTAGAGGAGGCCCTCTCCTAGCTCAGGCCTCCTAGCTGCAGCAGGAAAGTGAGGAGTCTGGAAGCAAGAGGTGCAGGCTGCAAAGAGGCAGCCAGTCTCACCTTTCCCTGAGCTATCCTGATTTCACCTGCCTGACTTGCCTGACTTGACAAGAAACCGGCTTGCAGGGCAAGTGAGAGAAAAGGGTAGGAGAGGACCGCAGCAGGTTCAGCCACCACTGACTGCCGTGATGAGTAAGGAACCACAATCTGGATCTGCTCCAGCACTTCCGGTCGTCAAAATCAGTGCCTTTGTATTAAATAAGCAGCTGCCTTTGCCTTGTGTCCAGACCTTCCCAACTCGCAGAAATAGGACCCTGTTCTTCGGGAAGTCAATGGATCCAGCGGGAATTCAGGCTTAGCTCTCAGGCTTTTGATGACTCAGAAGCATGACAGATGGTCTCAGCATGGAGCCCTGCTCAGCATGGGACGTTGTGGGAACGTGGATCCTGCTGGGGGTGGGGCGAGCTGACACACCCATTAGCCTAGGTGCCTCGGGAGTGCATCATCTGACCCTCAGGAAGAGGAGGCCAAAGCTCTGACTTAAGTATCTCTGCTGGGGTCAGGTGGGGGTGGCAAGCCCCACCAGGCACCGACTCCAGCCCAGAGCTGCTGATGCCTAGGAACAAAACAGAGGGCCCCAAAACTCAATGTCTTGTTAGTCTGATTCCACTGATTTATTATGAAAACTGGCACTGTTCAGATAAAGGTAGACTGTGTTCAAGGGCTCATTTCCAACAGGACAGCAGCTCCTCCCTCTGGGGGGAACCAACTCCTCCCTGAAAGGTTGCCAGAGACACCACGGTCATGTTGAGGAATAATGGGGACCGCAGAACACATCAGAGAGCTAGTACCATAGGCTGGAGAGACAGATGTTTCACCTGTTCACTATACTGTAGTGTCCCCTTCCTCCCTGGAGGGCTTTGAGTCATGATAAAGGGCATGAGACATAAAGGGCATAAAGGGCAGAGACCTCTGTCTCAGATGGCTCTCTGCTGCCTGTCCTGGCACAGGTCTGTCCAGGTTAGAATCCAGATGCTAGTCACAGACTAGCTCGATAGGGAACCAGTGGTATCTCCTTAACTGGCTTGGCTACCTCCCCCAAAATGTGTGCTGCCCAAAGAGGGATGGCTGGTGCTGTTGTGTGCTGAGCTCTGGATGCAAGACAGACAGCAGGTGCACATACACTTATCTTCTTGGCTTCCGGTTCAGCCAGGCAGATCAGGGGCTCTGGGAGAACTGATGGAATTCAGGGTAAGGAGTGGTCCTTTCCAGCACCCTGTGGGAGAGCAGAGAGAGGGGTTCAGAGCTGATGGGAGGAGCCGTCAACTCTATCTGGAAAAGTGCCGCTGAGTGATCTATGTGGTTGGATCCCCAAGCAGACGGAGAGGTGGAGGACAGTGTCGTGAGGCAGAAGGCTCTGCAGAAGTACTGCAGCGGGTCAGGCTAGCCTGTGGCCCAGCCACAAGTAGCTGAAGAAAATCCTGCGAATGGAGTTCCGTTGTCATAGCCCTATCTGTACCTGGGGACCAGAGGGGTTCTGGGACCTTGAAGGGGAATGCAGAACCTTGCCAAGTGGCAATACTAGCTTGATCCCTCGGCTCACACCCCTCTATTTTGCCCTGGAGATGGTTCCGGAAGGATCTGGCAGCCATCTGCAAGGGGGTAAGGTCAGCCTTGGATAAGACACCCAGAGGAGAAGATGGGAACCTAGAAAGAAAACGGGCTCCAAATGAACAATGATGTCAGGGCCCTCCATTACCCAATCAGAATGGCCGGGATGAAGAGGAGGCCGGCTCCCAGGAGGAAGGGGAAGCCCTTCATGAAGTTCAGAGTAGCTGGGTAGAGCGAGTTGAAGATGCCAGAGGCCATCAGCATGGCCAGGCTGTTTACACAGGCCACCGCAGAGAAGAGAGCACCTGCAAGGACATAAAAACCACAAGTGAGTTTGAGAGATCTGGGGTCAAATCTGGGGACCACCACCTGGAGCAAGGCACTTGTCCTCTCTGAGTCTCACCTCCTCCCTCGTCTGTGACACGTACTATGACAGTAAAGTCAGGCATGGGCAGCACCTGGCAGAGAGGCTTCTAAATTAGTGAGTATTAAGTTCACAGTAAACGCTTGTATGATACATCTTTTTACTTGTTGTTTTGAGACAGGTTCTTCCTATGTGGCCCAGGCAGGCCTTGGATTTACTACAGTCTTCCTGCCTCAGTCTCCCAAGCGCTAGGACAACAGCCATGTGCCACTGTGCCCTGGCTACATGTAGCGACTTCTGAGAATGGTTCCTTTAGGTTTCTCCTCTCTTGTCACCTGAGCCCAGTGGGGATTACCCTTGTGGGTTGCTGCTCCCCCTTTCTGTGCATAGCCTGTGAGAAACTTCAAGTTTTCCACAGAGGGCACTCATTACAGGTGGCCTCCTGAGGGAGACAGTTAGAGCCATTCTCTATTCCCCTCCACACTCATAATCCCAGCGTCTGCGAGGCGGAGACAGGAGGATCGTGACTACCATGCCAACCTACGCTACTCAGCAAAGCTTTATCTCAAAATAAGCCAAACCAAATCAAAACAAAAAAGTGTTTCAAGAGGCTAGAGAGATGGCTCAGTCGGTAAGAGTGCTTGCTCTGCATGCATGAGGACTTGAGTTTGAATCTCTAGCACCTATGTAAAGAGCTGGGCATGACCGAGGATGCCTGTAACCCTAGCACGGTGTGTGCTGGGGGTAGATGATCAGATCCTGAGTTATCTGAACAGCAAGTCAAACCAAAGAGGTGAGCTCTGATTCAGTGAGGAACTGTCTCAGGGCAGCAAGGTGAGAACGAGTGCAGAAAATACCTGATGCATGCAACACACACACACACACACACACACACACACACACACACACACACACACACACACACAAAGTATACTGAGTAAATGAATAAAGAATCTTGGCATCTGGGTTGAAGGGCATCAGAACCAGGGGGGCCGTGTACGGCACGGAATCTATCTTGTCCTCCTCAGATCTCCTTTCTAGGCAGATGTTTGCAGACTGGAATACAAGGACCCAGGGTCCCCAGCAGCTGGTTTTGTACCTCCATCTATCATGAAGCCTGTGACCCAGGTTATTATTTCCTTGAGGCTTGTGTGAACCCGGGGAAGCTGAGATTCACGGTATCTTCACTCTTATAGGAAAGTTGAGGCCTGGAGAGGCCGTACATCAACCATGTTCTGCTTACTGAGATCCCAACTCCATGCTGAAAAAATCCACATAGGTCCCCTGCCAGCCCTGGGCACACCCCAGAAGTGCTTCTGTCTTGGCCACTTACTGCTGTGGGCAAGAGGGAGGAAGGCAGACTATTCCCAGTCACAGGTGCCCATCTGCCATTCGGGCACAGCTGGGCCCGAGGGAGCAGATGCTGCTTGATCCCAACACTCACCCTGCTCTGACTGGCCCACCAGCTTGGACAGCTTGGACCGGATGATAGGCGTGATGACTAGTGACAGGAAGAGCAAGCCGTATCCTGTGGAGAAAGAAACACAGGTCAGGAAACAGGGTCAGAGAGGGGACATCCTCCTGGGAAGCAGCAGAGCTCCTACATATACCTCAGATGCCCCTGGAAGACTTTGCTTGATGATGAAAGGGGGAGACAATGACCAAGGAGGGAGGGAGACCATCCTTCTCTATGCTTGTTTATTTTCTTTTTTTTTTTTTTTGAGACAGAGTCTCATATGTCCCAGGTTGGTCTCAAAAATTACTATGTAGCCATACCCTGAACTCCTGGTCCTCCTGCCTTCACCTCTTGAATGCTAAGATTATAGGTGTTCTCCACCATATCTAGTATACTTGGTGCTGAGGCAAGTAACCATAGGGAATCACTTAGCAACCTGGGACTCTGCTTGGCCTAGGCTATTCACACATATACCTGGCAGCCTAGGACCCTCACCTGCACACACGCCCCTTTGCTAATGCACCTAGCAACCTGTTAACAATCTAGAACACCCCTCCCCCCAACTGCATCAACGTGATTATACATCTATACCAGTTAGATACATGTCAACATTGACAATTAAAGGCTGAGGCTTTGGGCACATCTGTGAAGAATGAGTAGCCGAGGCAAGCCCTGAGCAAGCCTGTGGAAGACTGTCCAACTGATGAGGGAAGACCCAGCCGACAGTGGATGGGACCACTCCTTAGCAAGTGGGTACAATCAGATGACAGAACTGGCCCAATAGTTGGGGATACTTTGGCAGGCAGGCAATCTGGCAACTGAGAAAATTCGTTCCTCTCTCAGCCATCCCTCTGCATATGTTGTGGGCGATCCCCTTGGTTTCTGATGTTAGTACGAACTCTCCTGCCAGCTAGGACTGTGACCTGTCACCGAAATTGTAAGCAAAATAACACCTTTTATTCCTTTAAGTTGTTTGGTTGTGTATTTAACAGCAACATGAAGAGAAACTAAAACAACACCTCACTCTAAACAATAGAATAAGTTTCTCCTCCCTTTACCACCCATCAACAATAGACAGTTGCTATTCAAAACACATTCCCTAATACAGCCAAGTATGAGAATAAGGAGGTTGATTCCGCTTGATGCATGCACAGTAAGGCAAACTGTGTCCTCAAGAATTAACTTTTAGGGCTCTTCTTCCTGTTCTCCCACCAGTCATACCGTGGTGACTCTGTCCTCTCCTAACCGTGTGCTTATGGCCCCTCTCCATGTTCCCTCTGACCTTAAGCTATCTCCTCTGTCCTAATGCCCTTCCACCCTAAGATCAGGGCTTCCTTCTTACCTCCCTTGGACCCTTGAAAGGTCTTCCCTTTTCTCTCATTTTCAATAAAATCCCTGCTTTAACCTCTTAAAAAAAAAAAGAATTAACTTTTAGGGAAAATCCCTTATTTTCCATCTTATGCCTAAGCATAGCTTGGCATCCATCTGACTAAAATCAGAGGAATTGTGGAAAGGGCATGTGCAGTGAGCCAGGGCTTATATAACCCAAGCCAAATGATCCAATAAATCAAAACAGAACCACTGTGCCACATCCATTAGCAACCAAATTCCTTTCCTTGAACCCCACAGAAAGAAGTCTCAAACAATAATTGGAACCCTTGCATGCTTCACTTCTGAATAAAGTTCCCTTGCTACACTGTGATCTGTGTGTCTTTATTTCACTCTTGAATTCCCAGGCCAGACACTGACCACCATTTAACATTGTTGGGGAACGGAACCCAGGGCCTGAAAAATAACTATTGATTGAACTAACTGTACTACCTCTTTCTGAATGAGCGCTGAGTTCCAGATTGTTCTGTCTGTCACAGGCATCATCTATCCAACTGGGTCTCTTGGAAGAAGATGGCAAGAACCCAGAAGATGAGAATGAGCTTTAGAGTTGTTCCTAAGCTCACTGTTTACTTTGCATGTGAACCTAGCTAACTGATCTCTCTGGACCCAAAAGGCCTTCATCATAGAATGATTCGACAGTATAGAGGATGAATAATGGTCTCAAAGACAAGTGCTTGTCTTGCACATACAAAACCAAAAGTTTGATGCCCAGTACTGCGTAACTGGACATGAAAGCTCACTTGCTCCTGTAATCCCAGCAGGATTAGAAACTCTAGGTCATCCTTGGCTTTGTAAGAAGAGTTTGAGGCCAGTTTGGGCTACAAGAGATCATTTAAAAAAAAAAAAAAAGTCATAAACCCTGGAGCCTGTAAACAGCGTCTTCTGTGGAAAAATGGGTCTTTGTGATTGTATAAAGATACTGAAGAGGGAAGATGCTCCTGGGCTCTACCTGAGCCTTGAACACAATCACACACACACTTCTAAGAGGAAGGCAAAAGGAGATCTGACACAGGCAACTCATCACAGAGAAGGCAATGCGACCACAGAGTGACAAAGCCAGGAGAGGAGGAGGACCACCATGGCAGAATCTGGAAGAACAGCTTCTCCCTCAGGGCTTGTGCAGGACCATTCCGTGACACTCTGATTTTAGAGCTGAGAGAGAATACACCTAGGTTGATTAAGTCACTCTGTGTGATAATGTTACAGCCACCTTGGGAGCTAATACATGAAACAAAAAGAGTGTCTTTAGCCATCAGGACTGCCCCCCCCCAACCAAACCAATTAGGCTGAGGCTCTCCAAAGCAACAGCATCATCTCCACCCCCTCAGTACCCCCAAGAACCATCCACAGCTGTAAAAGATTCAGCCTCACTGTTAACCAAACAAATCTGTGACTATTAAACAGCTGACTTTGTTCACAACATTGCATAAGGTTCTGTCAAAATAAGTCTGTTCCTTTAAGAAAGTTAACTTCTTCATTCTCTAGCCACTGTCTCTTTTTCTGCCAAAGTATATGTGGGGGGAGGGGAGTTTAAGAAGCAGGAGGAAGAGAAGGAACAGCAGCAGCAGAAGGGAAGGGAAGGAAAGGAAGACGAGCAGGAACTGAGTAAGCACATTTTAGATCTGTGGTCCAAGAACAATGGCTTAAAAAAAAAAAAAAAGAGTCAAAAAAGACAAGGGAATAATTGTTAACCCCTGACTCCTTCTAGTGCTTGAGGTGTAGAGCCTGTGGGTTCAGAAGTTCTAAGTTATTCCTGGTTATATGGTGTCTGTACCAGCCTAAGCTAAGCGAGACCTTGCCTCACACAAACAAAAAACCACCCACTGTCACCATCAAAGTAGCTCAACAAAGCTGGTCAAGATCCCGAGGAAGAGTTCAGGATGTAAACCACTTGCTTGCTTAACATACACCAAGCCCTAGGTTCAAACCCTCACACTGCATAAACCCAGGACGGCTGCCCATACCTGTTATCCCACCCTCCAGAGGTAGGTAGAGATAGGAAAATCAGAAGTTCAAGGTCATCCTTGGCTACTTAGAAAGAATGAAGCTAACCTCAACTACATGAACCCCTGTTGTTTTTTAAATCCTTGAGGGAGGAGGGCCTGTGATTTTATCACAGCGCTAAGGGTCAAGACATTAGTGCATGGACTTTATGAATGCCGTGAATAAGCTACAGGAGGAAGGACAAGGGGTGAAACAATTAGTGTATGAGCCATGCTTCTATCTTTTGCTCTACATTACTAATAATATTTATGGTTGGTGACGTACATTAATTACTTTGGATACTAAAGTACTGTGTTTTCCATCCAAGAGTTTTTTTTTTTTTTTTTCTGGGGTGTCTCAGTTGTTTGTCCTCTGTGCTGGCATAACTGTGAATCCAGGGATGAATTAATTTGGGGGACATGAGTGGCTGGGGCCCGTTTTCTCCCAGGTTCTTTGGGACTATCTGTTCCTTAGCCCACACACTTTACCTGTGAACATGAGAGGTGTGATGGTGGCAAACGCAAAGACCACCATCCCCAGGATGTTGAAGGCCAGGCCGATCTCAGCCACCCAGGTGTCAGCCAGGCAGAACTGCAGAAGCCGCAGACCCAGCAGGCTGGTGAGGTAGGGGAGGTGCTGCGCTGCGGAGCCATAGCCAATCAGTTTGGAGTCCCAGCAGAGGGGTGTGCTGAGCTCATAGAGCGTCAATATGTCCTGGGCCCCAAAGTGTACCGTGATCACCACAAAGATGGCTAGTGAGTACAGGGCTAAATGAATCCTGGATTTCTCCGGGGCTGGAGCCACATACAGCTGGAAGATGGATCGATGATGACTGAGCGTGAACAACCGGGAGGACTTGGGCTCCTTCACGGTCTCCCCGAAACAAAACGCTGCGTATAGAGTCATGACGATGAGCAAGGCCAAGGCCAGCCAGAAGGGGTTGGCATAACCCTGAGCCCGAAGCCAGTGACCCCCTAGGAGGCTGGCCAACGTTCCCGCCACACCAATGCACGCCTCCAGCAGGGCCATTCGGAAGGTGCGGCTGCGTTTGGAGCTGACATCTGCCACAGAGGCAAAGCTAGCAGCCAGCAGGCCATTGAAGTCGCCCAGAAGAGCGCAAAGGATGCGGCCCAGCACGAAGAAACCCACGTGGAGCTCCAGCTGCACCACCAAGATATTTACCACGACCTGGACCAGCAGACCAAGCGAGGACAGCACCAGCAGTGGGCGGCGGCCCACGCGATCACTCCAGGCTCCCAGCAGCGTGGACCAGAAGAGCCCCACCAGAAAGCCTCCCAGGTTCATGTAGAGGGTCCAGTGGGAGGTAAGAGTCTCCACTTCCTGTGGGGATACAATTACCAAGGTGCAGGAGGTCCTCGGTTGTCTGCCATGGCTATCCTGGGGAGCTACAGGGTTGAGGCCTAGGTTTGAGGGGGCGGTGGGAAATAGAACAAAGACCATTCCCCTCTTCCGACTGCTCACTTCTGTTATTCCTGCAAGCCAAACTTTCTCTGGATCCGCCCTAGCCCACTCCTCGAGCCCCAACAGCAAGCTCCAGCCAGAAACCTTTGTTCTAGGATCGCCCACCCAACCACTGGCGTCCTCTTTCGCCTCCCCCACCTTGCAGAGGCTCCGCCCCTCCGCTGCCCACGCGCTCTAGCCCAGGGCCCGCCCCAAGCCACGCGCCACGCAGCCCGCTGCCAGCTACCTTCATGATGGGGTTCGCGCTGTGGTTGCCGCAGTTCCCCCGGTCGTGGGTGCCATTGTAGCCCAGCTCGGTGCTGAATCGGTGCCACAGGTACTGCGTGGTGAGAGGGCCCTGCAGGACCAAGGCGAAGTTGGCCAGGAAGACGAGCGGCTCCACGGGGCCGCGGAACAGCACTGGCACCGCGGGGCACCTGCGGGACTCGCCCGGGGGACTCGCGCTACCCTCCATAGGAGTGCGGGCAGGAGGGAGGCGGGCGGGGGCGCCGGCGAGGGTCTCCTTGCTCGAGACCAGCTGCGGACGATCCGGACCTGCACTGTCTGCGCCTGCGTCCGTCTCCCGCCTTCCTTAAAGTCTGGCGGGGCGGGGCTAGGCGGAGGACCTCAGTCTCCAAAACCAGCGCTCAGTGAGCCTTGGTGGGGTGTGGTCCAGTTAGGGTCCCAGCCGCTCAGGGCAGTAGATACGTGGTACACAGATTCCGCCCTGCGGCACCTCCCTCCCGAACCCAGAAACACTCTGAACAGTGACAAGAATATCAATAATTAACATGTATTGAACTCTTACCATGTGCTAGACTCAGTATTACACTAAAGACTGTTAACGATCTGACTCTACGGATGTGGCAGCGAGGTCAGTAGGCAATCGGGGCTCGATCGCATGACTGGTGGTGCTTGCCGAGGATATCGTACAGCCTGAGACAGGCCACTTGGGCTGAAGTGCCTACGTTCTTCCATTTACTTTATTGCATGAGTTTCATAGTTTGTAAGAAAAGCTATCTGAGGAGCTGGAGAAGGCAAGGGACCTGGTATATTGAAAGTGCTCTTTCTTTTAATACCTGCTATTGTTAATCGCTAGTAGGTTGTAACTCCTGCCCTTGGATGCTTTGCTGGGAGCTGTTACTTCTGGGGCTGAGATGTGACCCCAATTCTTCCAGAGGGCCAGAGTGTAAAGAAGAAAGTGTCGAGGCCCCCTGGGTGCAGCCCTTTGCTCTTGGGTGCTTCCAGCGTAAGAACTGGGCCAGAAGGCAGTCACCTGCTCTGTTACTGAGCAGCTCTGACCTCCTGTATATTTGGACCTCTGTTTTACTGCCTGTAAAAGGGAATTCCTGGTAACAGCCTTGTTCCCCTATCACTTCTTTCATTCGTTCACTCAGTGCTTATATTAAGTACCTCTGTAGTGCCAGGTTGTCTGCTGAAGGTCTGGGAGCACAACAGTGAAGGAAATAGACAAAGCTGTCTTCGGGTTTGGCAGTTTCTAACAGAGTAGGGAGAAACACACAAAGGCCCAGTGACACATTTTTTTCAAAGGAGAGGAATAGATGCTCCAAGGTGTGCATGCAAGAACCTAGGAACTGAATCGACAAGGACCACCCTCTGAGAACTAATAGGACTCGGTGTGTGACGGACACCTGTTTTTTGGGGTGGAAAGGTGACTCCGTTTCTACCTGGGCTTGCCGGGATTCGCCTCATTCGCCTAAGCCAGTAAGACTGTAAGGCTTAGAATAGGTGGGTATGGACTGGGCACTGTTGCCCATTTCTCGTGTGGACTTCTAGAGATAGATAATTACACTTCATTCCATCAGGATACACCTCCACCTGCCCAGAGCTTGGGGCAGTTAGGTCAGTGAGGCTCACATGTATGTATATGTGTATGTACATCAGATTCGAACCTTGGGGGTATTTTTTAGAGAAAGAGCTAACACCAAGAAAGGCCAAGGCCCCTCAGCTGAGACTGGACAGGGTATGGTTCAGTGTATGTGCCTCTTCTAACTCCTCATTACCTTAACTTTTCCTGGGGAGACATGAACAGACGCCTGTTCACTCTAAAGACAGACCAAAGTAATAATTCCACTCAAGTCTAGCTTGGTAAACCATTGGGTTTATTTGGTTTCCTTGCAGGAGCATGGGTGATTCCAAAACAGCCATGTCATCTAAGTCTCACCTCAGCATAGATGACAACCTCCCTCTTGCCGTCTTTATTTTTCCCCCCAGCTGACCTATTTAGGCACCTCTTGAGTGCTTTCTTTAGCTGATGTAGTGTTACACGTAGATGGGAGGAAGCAGGGAGTGGCTGGAATCCCAACCATGTTCTATTGATCCTCCCTATACTCTCTTATGAAGGAGCTCCAGCAGGCCCGGTCTTGAGAGGTAACCATAGTTGCTTAGATTGATACCATCATGGTTGTTATACTCAGAGGACAGCACTCTTTAAACACAGCTATGTTGGGATTGAGGCCCTGTTCCATCCATGAGTGGTTTCTGTTTCACTTGGAAGCCAATTCTCTGCAGGCCCAGGCTACCTGGGCCTCCTCTCTCCTCTCCCCTGCTGCTTTACCCATTTTGATCCCTTCACTCTGGCTTCACTGGCCTCCTCAGTCCCTTTCCAATTCGTCCATCAACCTGATTCTTCTGGGTCTTTGCACATACCTGCTCATTTCCTTAACCCGGAATGCTCTTCAGATGCCCACGTGATTGGCTGCTTCCCCTCCCTTTGGGCCTCTGCTAAAAATGTCACCTGACCCTCTGATTTATAGCAGCAACTCTCTCCCATCTGATTTCTTTTCTGTTGTCCTCATCACTATGGAGATCAGTAAACTCTCTTGTTTCTGCATTTGTTATTTGGCTCCATTTTCTAGAGGTCATGGTGGCTGGAGCTTGGCTTCTTTCAGTTCTGTATCTCCAGCAGCCTTCAGAATAATGCCGCGTGCGTGACAGACAGCTGAATGAGCAACTGAACTCCCGTCAGGGTCTAGGAGTACAGACTCCTCAGGCAGAGCCCCATGGCTCCTGCAGAACCCTGCCAGCGTGAAGCCTTACCAAGGAGGGAATCTACATGGAGAAGGAGGCTGAGAAGTCACCACTCACCCAGCCTCCCACTTAGAAGGCAGAAGCTGAGATTAGGGGAGGGGTGAGGGGTGGGGTGACTTGTCCAGGAGAAGCAAAAAGGTTCTTCTGTCTTTCAAATCCTTAGAGCAGGAAGATATAATCAGAAAGGGAGAGATTCACATATTGAATTTGACTAGAGGGGCTAGAGAGGTGGCTCAGGGGTTAAGCCTCTCTCTGCCTTGCAGGTGGAGGGTCCTGAGTTCGGATCCTAGACCCCACGTATAGACGCCAGGCGGAAGCGGGTGGGGGGGGAGGCTGCATTTCTGGTCCTGGTGGGCGGAGCCTGGGAATCCCGGGGCAGAGTAAACAAGGAGGAGGTGGAGGTGGTCCATGGTGGTTTCCGAATTTGCCGGTGGTTCTACATACACGCACACACACACAATTCAATAAATAATAAAAAATTTAAAAAAAAAGAATTTGACTAGAATGTAAGACCATAAAAGGTGCACAAAAGATTTACAAAAAATGTCATTTCCCCCGCCTCCACACATGTGGAGACTGGCTGGGGCCTTGTGCTCCTTTGTCCAGTGCCAAACACATTCCTTTTAAAATATGATGAAGGACTAATGTTCTGTCTATATGTGATAGTAGCCTTAAGATTTCCCCTGTCCAACAGATGGACAAAGACTAACCACTGAGAAGCCATGTACAGATGCATAAGTAAAAACGCCAGGTGGAAATGGGAGGCAGCCTGCGCTTCTGGCCCTGGTAGGCAGAGCCTGGGAAATCCCAGAGTGAGGCAAGAAGAAGGTAGAAGCAATCCAGGATGATTCCCGAAGTCACCCTTGGTCCTCCACAGGGACACATGTGCCTTCTGAGACACACGCGCATACACACACACACACACACATAAATAAATAAAATATTAAAAGAATCTCAGCAAGGCTAATTTCTTTTGCTCAAAAGAGTGCCTGCCTGCAGCTACTTACAATGAGGATAAGTTGGGCACGCTTATCCACATACTTGTACTTAACACAAGAGGGAGGGACTGGACTGCCCCCCCAAAACTAGCTGAGATTTAGTCCTACAAATGAAATCATGATTGTCAAATTTTAGTAACTGGAACAAAGAAAAGGGGAAGGGGAGAGGGGACTGTGAGCAAGCTTTTTATATGGTGCCACTTGCTGCCTGGAAGAAGTGACCTAATTATAATTTCTGAAGTCTTTGAATTCCTGTCAGACTAAGGGAGGGTATGTAAACAAATATCTTCCTTATCTCTATTGAATTTAGCTCATTTAGTGCCAGCCCCAGGTGTCTCCGATTTATTACCTTCTGTAAAATAAAGTTCATATTTTACTTTGGAATGTTCAACCCTATGGTTAAAAAAAAAATAGCCACTGGGGCATTGAGTTGTGAATCTTGTATAAAGTGGGGATTGTAAATTCCAAGAGAAAAGACAAACATTTCTTAGTGTTCCTAACAGATAGAAGCTCCCTAAGGTTGCCCAAGTTGGTCTTAAACTCATTTTGTAGCTCAGACTGACTTGAAACCTGTGATTCTCCTGCCTCAGTCTCCTGAGTAGCTAAGATTACAGGCCTGCGTAACCAGATCCGGCTAAAGATTTCAAAACAAACCCAGCCAAAGGACTGCAAATGTATTTTTCAGGTACGAGATGGTCACCATTTGTACTGCAAGTGTTTGTCCTTGTACTTAAAGTTGTACATGAAGTCCCTGGCTGTACTTCCATCAGTAGTTTTCTACTCACTACAGTGTACTGATTTAACTGTCATAACCTTCCCTTACGGGGCTTCAAGTCACCTTCAGATCCATTTGTCAACTGTAAATTCTACTTTGTTACACTTATGGTCCACAGTCTGGAGCGAATGGAGACATGTCTGTAATCGTCTGTTAAGGTGCTGCCCCACTGGAAGGAATCCTGACCACTGGCATATGGTGGAGCTAAGCTCTTACCCCCTCATGTACCTCTTCAGTCAATATCCTTTGGATCTGATGTTAGCGTTTAAAAACACAGCAATGACAAGAGAGATTTTTATGTCTGTTCAGGAATACTGTGTAAATATTTGGTATTAATCCAAAAGTAAAATAAAAAAGTACACATTTTGACCAAATTGATATCGGTGAAAAAAATGTTATTTAATTCTGAAATTTCACTGCCAACTTTAAGATGAGTTTAAATAAACAGCATATTAAAGTGTGACTATTCTTTGGACCTGCTCTGCCTCGGTTGGCACAGGTGAGTTCTGGGAGCATCTCTGTGAATAGATTATGGAGCTTGGCAGTGCCAAGCACATTGCAGCTGTCAAGTCCTTGAGCTGTAATCTTGTGAGATGGGTGCATTGATCACTTGTCCATGTAATGCATTGTTCCTGGGGATGAAGGGAAATCACCCTCGACACTCCTGCTCAGCACTACAAACTGTGAAATGAATGCTACTTCTATTTTTAGGGTTGCTTTGAGTTTTAGAGCTTTCTGTATCCCCTGCGTGTTAGACTCCTTGTCAATAATACTCAACCATTGGGGCTGGAGAGGTGGCTCAGGGGTTAAGCCTCTGCCTTGCAGGCGGAAGGTCCTGAGTTCAGATCCTAGACCCCACGTATAGATGCCGGGCGGAAGATGGGGTGGCCTGCATTTCTGGTCCTGGTAGAGCGGAGCCTGTGAATCCTGGGGCAGAGTAAACAAAGAGGAGGTGGAGGCGGTCCATGGTGGTTCCCGAATTCATCTGTGGTTCTACACACACGCACATACATACACGCACAATTGAATAAATAATAAATAAAAATATTAAAAAAAGAATAGTCAACCATCTTGCTGGTCTACTCAATCCCTTTTTAACTTTCTCTCTCTCTCTCTCTCTCTCTCTCTCTCTCTCTCTCTCTTCTCTCTCTTTCTGTCAAAGGGTCCTATGGAGGATCAAGGGTGACTTTGAGAGTCATTCTGTATTGCTTCTACCTCCTTTTTTCTCTGGGGTTTTCCAGGCTCCACCTTCCAGAGCCAGAAGCACAGATCTTCTGTCTGGCATTTTTATGTGAGGTCCGAACTCAGGTGTTTCTGCTTATGAGGCAGAGTCTTAACCCCTAAACTATCTCTCCAGCCCAAGGATGACCCACTTCTGGGTCATACTTCTTAATAGAATTAGTCCTTACTTGTGTTCTTGTGTGAATACTTCTACAATACTGTGTGGCTGTATGAGACATTTTTCTAGGGAGATGCCACGCAAACATTTATTCACATTAGATAGGGTTCTAATGACAGACCAAAATACCAATTTCAGGGACTGGAGAGATGACTCAGGGGTTAAGCCTCTGCCTTGCAGGTGGAAGGTCCTGAGTTTGGATCCTAGACCCCATGTATAGATGCCAGGCGGAAGATGGGGCAGCCTGTGTTTCTGGTCCTAGTAGGGCAGAGCCTGTGAATCCCGGGGCAGAGTAAACAAGGAGGAGGTGGAGGCGGTCCATGGTGGTTCCTAAATTCACCTGTGTTTCTACACACACACACACACATACACACACACAAATACACACACCCGCGTGCACTCACACAACTGAATAAAAAAAGAAAATACCAATTTCACCAGAATCTAACTTGGAAAGCCAATGAGTTTACTGAGGTTACTTACAGGAGTGTGAGTGATCCCAGAATAATTGAATCACCAGAATGCCTCATTCTTAGAGTTGATAATGATTTCCCTGTATCATCAATTCACCTTCTTCGGCCTATATACTCTAGCCCCTCACTAGACCTTGAGGCCATACCACATGCAATCAGGGCAGAATTTCATACAAATGGTTGGGAGGTACTCTGGGGAGCAGCAAGAACCCTAGCTGTGGACGCAATGACCCTCCACACCCTCTGTGTCCGAGGGACAACTAACAGTCAACAGGTCTGATCTTGATGGTCTCTTGCAAGTAGTCACAGCTGATCTGAGACAGATGGTTTGCTTTGAGAGCATCATTCTTCAGCACATGTTCTTAGGTTTAACCTCAGTTTCCTGGTTATGAGCATGTGTTTGCCTCCTTTCAAGCCCTATCCATATAGGCTCCAGAACTGAGAGCAGAGACAATGCTTCTTCCGCCCCGCCCACCCCCCACCCCCATCTCACATTCTTCAATACAGGGCTTTTGTCATGCAATGAAATGAAGTTTTAAAGAGGCTCAGTGGGTGCTGGAGAAATGGCTCAGGAATTAAAACCTCTGCCTTGCAAGCAGAGGGATCTGAGTTCAAATCCTATGTAAGAATGCCAGACAGACAGACATGGAAACTTTTGGACAAAAATTCAGAAAGCCTGAGCTGCACCGAAATTGCTTTACAGGGCTGGAGGGCTGACTCAGGGGTTAAGCCTTTGTCTCACAAGCAAAGGGACTTGAGTTCAGATCCCAGGTCCTACACAAAAACAAGCAGAAATGGTGGTGGCCTGGTCTTCTGGCCCGGGAAAGCAGAGCCTGAGAAACTCCAGAGTAAAGCAATAAGGTAATAGAGCAACCAGGATGATTCCTGAAATCACCCTTGGGCCTCCACAGCACATATAGTGCCCTCTGATACACATATAGACACACACAGAATCACAATCACACACACACACACACACACACACACACACTCACGCATACAATGAATAACCACAAAAGTAAGATTGCAATGTGGATTCCTTAGTCAGCTGCAGTCTTGTCATTCTACATACAAAGCCTGCATTTTAACTTCTACAAGTGGTTAATCATAACTTGTAAGAAGTCATTTGTTTGGCTTTTCTTTCTTTCTTTCTTTCCTTCTTTCTTTCTTTCTTTCTTTCTTTCTTTCTTTCTTTCTTTCTTTCTTTTTCTTTCTTTCTTTCCTTTCTTTCTTTCTCTCTCTCTTTTTCTTTCTCTCTCTCTCTCTCTCTTTTTCTTTCTCTCCTTCTCTCTCTCCCCCTTCCTTCCTCTCCCTCCTCTCTCTTCCTTCCTTTCTCCCTCCCTCTCTCTTCCTTCCTTTCTCCCTCCCTCTCTCTTCCTCCCTCCCTCCCTCTCTCCCTTCCTTCCTCCTTCCTTCCTTCCTTTCTTTTTCTTTCATTGTTTGTTTCTGAGAGAGGCTAACCAGGAACTCATTGTGTAACCAAAGTTGGTCTTGAACTCCTGATCTTCTTGCCCCACCTTTGGAGTGCTGGGGCTGTGTTTTGTTTGTTTCCTTTGTGAAGCAGTTTTTCCCTCTGTCAAGCTAACCAGGAGCTCACCATATAGCCAACACTGAACTCACACTCACGGCAGTTCTCTGTCCTCAAGCTTCTGAAAGCTGGGGCTGCAGGCATGAGCCCCAGGCCCCGCCTGAAGAGCTTTTGTGTGTGTTTAGACATGAAGAAGGGAGCGTGTGCAGGCAGGGAACGCCCCGCCCTGGTTCCCTAAGTGCAGTTGTTGTGTCTTACCCATCAACATTGAAATCAAAGTAGCACCATTTCGCAACTAAGGGCGCGTTCTCAGTACCCAGCAGGCCTTGCAACTATGTCACTGTCCCTGAGAGACTTTGACCAAGTCCCTGTCTGACCTCAATTTTTTTCCCTCTATGAAATAATTTCTGGACCTTCGTTTCCTTATCAGTAGAAAATAGTCATAAGTTCCTACTTGTAGGTGACTGGTAGTTCAGAGGAGAAAATCTCTGTGGCTGGCAGCTTCATGAGGCTGTGTTCATGTGTGGGAGATGGTAGCTCCTACTGCACTGAGCATGAAGGCAGGGAGACTTTCCACTAGGAAGTGCGGCTGTCCCAGGTGAAGAGAACAGCTGGGCCTCATAGAGGAATGCTGCCTAGGCAGGGTTGGGGTGCCTTCTCCCAGGTATCCCCCAACCACTTCCTATTTTAATTACGTTCCTCTTAATAAAGCTTTCTTATCTACCCACTCCTCCGTCCAGATGTTTAGCATCTTCTGTCCTGAGATCTCCACTGCTGCGTGCTGAGGTTGTTACAGACCACAGCTGACGTCTTCCCTCGGAGCGTGTGCAGACCAGCAGGAGCAGACAGCCGAATGTATAAGCAGCACAAGTCAGTCCAGAGAGAAGTGTTACGTCTTCAGAAGGTGGAGCAAAGTGCCCAGACAGGAGCTGAGTTTTGAAGCATGAGGTGAGGAGAATAGAGAAAGGAAATGGTGAAGGGCGAGGCTTCTGTGCAGTGGCCCGTGAGAAAGGCAGGCCCATGCGAGAACGGGGGGACCAATCATGTTGGCTGAACCCAGATCATCAAGGTCCACCCGAATGCACTTGGGCCCAGGCCTCATGACACAGAGGGTTTCAATTCCAAACTTTCAGCCCTTGTGATTCCCTCTCGGGATTGATTGTCTTCTAATTGGAATTTAGTCCAGTTACACTTCACATAATCACTAACATCATTGAGCTCATGCTTTCTTGTTTTGAAGAAGTTAGACTTTGTTTTATTAACATTTGTTTACCAGACAGACAGACAGACAGACAGACAAGGTAGAAGTTGGAGAACAACTTTCAGAAGTCAACTCTCCTCTTCCAGAAGGAGAGCTTCCAAGAATCAAATCAGTTCATCAGGTTTGTAATCATGAACCTTACCTATTGTTGGAGTCAGCCTGCATCGTTGCTGATAAATGACCATCAAACAACTCAAGGGAACAAGGGGTTTATTTTTTCTTACGATTCCTGGTTACAGTTCTTAGTCCAGCTTGATAGGAGAGCACGCACCAACACCAGGGCTCAGGGAACTGGTCACACCATCACAACATACCGGCTGAGAGAGGGACAATGTTTACTTGCCAGACCAGCATGTCTAGCCAAGTGTACATAAGGATGCCAGCTTCTTCAACTGGCTCCCAGTAATTTTTTATTCATCTGTTCAGGGCCTAGTCCCTCACACATAGGCTGGGTCTTCCTCATAAGCTAGACAATCTCCTGCAGGTTTGCTCTGGGCTTAACTCAACCATTAATTCTCTACAAATGTGCCCAGAGCTCAAACCTCAACTGTCAAATTGACACCTGTGCCTAATCATGACACCTACTAAGATATCTCATGGCCTTGTAATTCACCATCTTCTACTTGTCTCATCTAACTTTGTTTCTTCACTTCTTTTTTAATCTTAATTTTATTCATTTTGTGTGTGCATGTGCATATCTCTTGTTCGTGTGTGTATGTGTGTGTGTGTGTATGTGTGTGTGTGTGTGTATGTGTGTGTGTGTGTGTGTGTGTACATGCATGGAGTTGAGACTGTGTGGAGTTGTCGCTCTCCTTCCACATATATGTGGGTTCTGAAGAGCAACGTAGGCTTGTGCACAAGCACCCCTGAGACATCTTGCCAGCCTCACTTTTTAAAATTGCTTTTCATTATTTTATTTATACTCTTTATTAGTTTTTAAATTACTTTTAGGAATTCTTGTCTGTTGTTCATCCTTACAATTGCAGGACTAACTGGGAGTTGCAGCCACTGTCCTGGGAGACTAGAGTATTTCTCAGCTTGGGAAAAGATCAGAATTCTGCATATGAATTGTTCACACCATTCTATAGTTAAAAAATAAAGTAAGTGGAACCATCACACATGACTGCGTATTTTATAATTATGATGTGAACAGTTGAGTTAGGTGGTATTATAAATCATAGTAAATTGTATTTGCTTATTGCTGAGGATGTAACTCAGCAATAATGAACTTGCCCTGATGTACATAAAGCCCTAGATTCAATACTCAGAACTATAAAAAATAGAATTTTTTAAAGATGTGCACTTATTAAAAGTATTTATTTAAAAATAAAATTTTAAAGCATTTATTTATTATTTATTTATTTTTTAAAACTAGCATCTTGGGGCCAGCAAGAAAGCTCAGTGGGTAAGGTCCCTGCTTGTCAACCTGGAAATCTAAAATATTTTATTTATTTATTGTGTGTGTGTGTGAGAGGGGGGGGCACTGTGTGTCCCTGTGGAGGACCAAGGGTGACTATGGGAATCATCCTGGGTTGCTTCTACCTCCTTCTTGCTTCTCTCTGGGATTTCCCAGGCTGTGTTCATCGGGACCTGAAGTGTAGGCCGCTGTCATTTCTGTCTGGCATTTTTATGTGGGACTTGGGATCTGAACTCAGAACCTTCTGTTTTCGAGACAGAGTCTTAATCCCTGAGCCATCTCTGTAGTCCCAAGCTGGGAATCTAAATTCTGTCCCTGAAAGTCCACATGATAGAAGGATAGAACTGACTACTGAACATGGCATGCATGTTCTCTCTCTCTTTCTTTCTTTTTTTCTCTCTCTCAAACAAAGATCTCTTTTTAAAAAGCCAGTATCTCCTGGATTTATTTCCTTACTTTGAGGAGAGAGAGCAAAAAGCTATGCATATACAATGGTGCATGTGGCACAATAAAGGTTCCAGAAGTCTGTTCTTTCCATTCGCCATGCAGCCTCCAGGGACAAGCTCAGGTCACCAAATTTGTGTGCAAGTGTATTTGCACACCAAGCTTGTTGACCCTAAAAGTGAGGGTTTAAAATAGTGTATAGAACTTGTCTTGGCAAACCTTCATTTTCTATTTGTCTGTATGCTTTGGGAGAACCTGCTGGGGGTCCCCATAGCTGACACAGTTTGGGGGTGAGCCCGTGTCTAAGGATTCCAATTGGTCCCAGGAAGAATGTCCTCTGGCCTGGCCCTCTCTTCAGCTCCAGCCTTGGAACCTCGGTGAGCACCTGGCTTTGCCAAATCTACTAGGAAACTAAAGTCTTGTCTCCCTTGGGTGTGTAACAGGCTGTTTTCTGACACGGGGTGTCTCTGTCCAAACTGTCACCACCTCACCCATCTATTACTGCCCCTTCCCAGCGTCGGGGAAATGGAAATGGAAGTATTGATAGGAAGTTAGGGTGCCAAGTAAACGGGGAATCAAAGCCAGGAAGTTTTGGGTCAGGGGACATTTCCTCCAGGCACTCTAGGGGGCGCTCTCCCTCCACTACTCAGGACAGCTCTGGATCCAACCCAGCTTCTAACACTGGAGTGCTGACCCCTTTGTCAATGGTACTCCTGCCTATGCTTTCCTATGCTGACCCTAAAAATAAGCATTCTTTTTGTGAACATGTCACATTCACCTGTCACTTAGGTGATTGCTGCATGCCAGCCATTTTGCATGTATGATTTCTTATCTTCGTGATACCTACAGGAGACACACACTGCTATCTCTGGCTTACAGATGAGACTGACAGGTGCTGTGACTAAAAAACAGCAGAGCAACTCCAAAGCCACTATATTCTACACTCTGTAGTCCACGGCATGGCCACAGACCCGTCTCCTTTGACTCACATGGAGACATGGAGTTCTTTTTTAAAGAAGAACATAAGACTTTTTTTTTTTTTAGCTTAAGTCAGACATGGTGACACCTGTAATGTCAGCACTGGGGAGACAGAGGCAGGAAACTCAGGAATTCGAGGCTAGCCTGGGCTAATAAAACTTATGTCTCAGAACAAAACAAAAAATACGTTGACACACAGAGTACATTTTAAGTTTGAAGACTGGGAGTGTTAACTATGTTAGTACAGTGCTTGCCGTGTGAACAGGAGGACCTGATTCAATTCCCAGAAACTGTAAAAAAAGAAAAAAAGTCATAGCGTGGTGGTACATACTTGTGATGCCAGCCCAGGAGGAAACAAGGGGGTTTCGGGGGCTTGCTGGCCAGCCAGCCCAGCCTTATCAGTGAGTTCCAGGCCAACGGAAGACCCTCTCTAAAAAGATAGGGGGGACAGAGTCTAAGGAATGACACCTGAAGTTAACCTCTGGCCTCCATAAACACCTCACACACTTTTACATACACACACACACACACACATACACACACACAGAGGAACATGTGCATGCATGTATACATACATACATACATGTAAAAATCTGAATTTGTGGACTACATTTAACAGAAGTTTCACATGAAAAACTCAGATTTAAGCCAATGAGTTGGCTCAGTGGGTAAAAGCACTTGCCACACAAGTCTGGCAACCTGAATTTGATCCTCAGAACCCACAAGGTGGAAGAAGAAAACTGATTCCCAAGTGGTCCTCTGATTGCTTCCACACACTTTGGCATGTGTGTGCCCACACTCCCACTTCCAGAGAGAGAGAGAGAGAAAGAGAGAGAGAGAGAGAGAGAGAGAGAGAGAGAGAGAGAGAGAGAGAATAAATAATTTAAAAGCCAGCCTTAGGGGATTTCTTGAAAACTCAGAAAGCTATCTGAATTTTCACACAGGCAATACCTGGTACAAGGTAGAGACAATTCCCATCTTTTAGCAAGTGAGACGTGTTCTTTACTACTAACCTCTAATCGTCTAAAGATTACCAGCCCCAAAAGCTGCCAATGTCATTCCCTTTTCTGGAAACAGAATTCCATGGGACTGAATCATGGCTTTGCCAACATGCCAAGATGCTTTTCCAGGATCTTAAGAAAACATCATTCCTCCAACATAGGTTGATTTCATCAACTGCAAGTGTTGCAGTCAGCCTGCATGGTTGCTGATAAATGACATCAAATGGCATAAGGGAACGAGGGGTTTATTTTCTCTTACGGTTACTGATTACAGTTCTTAGTCCAGCTGGACAGGAGAGCATGCACCGACACCAGGGCTAAGGGAACTGGTCACACCATCACCACATAACAGCTGAGAGAGGGACGATCCTTACTTGCCAGACCAGCATGTCTGGCCAAGTATACGGAAGGATGCCAACTCTCTCACCAGCTCTCTGTAATTTATTCCAGAGCCTAATCCCACCCGCCATAGGCTGGGCCTTTCCCATCAGCTAGACAATCTCCTGCAGGTTTGCTCTGGGCTTAACTCAACCAACTCTCTACAAATATGCTGTGCCTAACTATGACAGCAAGGAACATCTTAGTGTCCAACCCATCATGATTTGGTGCTGCTATACTTTATTTTTTAATATTTTATTTTATTTTATTTATGAGAGAGAAAAAGAGAGGGGGGTATGCGCATGTCATAGCACATGTGTGGAATTCAGAGGACAACTTTTAGAGGTCAGTTTTCTCCTTACACCATGTGGACTCTGGAAATTAAACACAGATCCCCAGGTTTGCATGCAGGAACCTTTACCCACCAACCCATCCCATCTACCTGGCCTGTTATAATTTACTGCACTGGGGGGAGACAGAGGCTGGAAACTCTAGAAATCAACAGGTCCACAAGGTGCCTCTAGAACAAGTTTGGTTCTTGTTATGGTGGTGAGTTGTGTGTCCTGTCAGCAACGCTAAGAGTTCACAGTGCAAGATGGGGGGAGGGGTTACAGCTGTGGGAGTGGACAGAGTGTTCTATGCGGACATTTCAGATGACAAGGAGCCCGAGCAGGGATGAAGGAGTAGGCAGAGGGAAGAGGAGGAAGAAAAAAGACAGCGTCGAGGAGATCATGAGGAGAGAATTTGTAGGCAAGAATGAGAACAGACTGAGCCCACGCAGAAGTCTAGGGAAATGCTGACAATTAAAGGTCACCAATGGATGCTTCAGAAAGCTTTAGCGGGTGAGTTGAGGGGGGCAAAGAACAGAAATCAGATCACGCCGGGGTGAGGTAAGATCAACTCTGAGTTTAATTCAGTGCAATGGAACAAGGGCACCCTCAACTTCAAGGTCAGCTTTAGAGGGGTCAGTGGGCAAGCTGCAACAGAGCCTGGGCTCACACCACTGCTTCTGTCAGAGCAGGACCTAGCGAACAGGCAGCCCTACCTTGAGGGCCAGTGCCACCTTAAGATTCATATCTGTGAAACCCAGCCAGGGCATCAAGAGGGCAATGGCATCAACTCACCCAACTCTGACTGGTAAAGTGAACAGCCGCAGACTGTGCCAGCTTGTCCAGACAGACAGCCAACTGCCCTTGACAGCTCCAAATCTGACCCTTTTGCACTTACACATTTGTCAAAGGCCTAAGCTGGGACACCTACTTCTATGTATAAGCACACACATACACACATATATAGACAAACACAGACACACACATCTACTTATATTTTGTGTGTGCACGCATACACGTGTTCTCCTTTGTGTGGGGACCTAAGGTCAATGCCAGGTGTCTTCCTCCATTGCTCTCCCCATCTTGTGTGTGTGTTGTGTGTGTGTGTGTTGTGTGTGTGTGTGTGTGTGTGTGTTGTGCATGTTGTATGTGTTGTGTGTGTTGTGTGTGTGTTGTGCATGTTGTATGTGTTGTGTGTGTTGTGTGTGTGTGGTATGTGTATGTGTTGTGTGTGTGTGTGTGTGTTGTGTGTGTGTGTGCTTGAGGATACTTCAGTGTGTGTGTCTATGGAGGCCCAGTGGCGTCATCAGGAATCATCCTGGATTGCTTTACCTCCTTGTTGCTTTGCTTTGGGGTTTCCCAGCCTCTGTCATTCAAAGCTGGATTTGCAGGCCATTGCATTTCCCCTTGGCATTTTTACAGGGACTCTGGGGATGCAAACTCAGGTCTTTTTGCTTATGATGTAAAGACCTTAACCCCTGAGCCAGTGCCCCAGGCCTCCATTTTATTTTTTGAGACAGAGTATCTCACTAAACCTGGAGATCACTGACTCAGCCATGCTGGCTGACTGGCAATCCCCAGGCTTCCTCCTGTCTCAGTCTCCACAGTGCTGAGATTACAAGCACCTGGCTGAACTCAGGTCCTCATCTTACATGGCAAGCACAATATGGATTGAGACCCCACCCCATCTTAATCCTCGTGCCTATATGTCTTCAGATTACAGGCATGTATCACCACATCTGGTGTGTGTACTGCTGGGGGTCAAACCCAAGCCTTGGTGCAGCTGAGCTATACCCTTAGCCTGCAAATCGCATGTTGTCACCCCCTTCTTTAAAACTTTCAGCGGGGGGCTGGAGAGGTGGCTCAAGGGATAAGCCTCTGCCTTGCAGGCAGAAGGTCCTGAGTTCAGATCCTAGACCCCACGTATAGACGCCGGGCGGAAGCAGGGGCGACCTGCGTTTCTGGTCCTGTATAGGGCAGAGCCTGTGAATTCCCAGGCAGAGTAAACAAGGAGGAGGTGGAAGCGTCCATGGTGGTTCCCGAATTCTCCCGTGTTTCTACACACACACACACACACGCACACACACATGCACACACACGCATAAGCGCACAATTAAATAAATAATAAAAAAAATTTTTAAAAAACTTTTCAGCGGTATCCTTGGCATGACACCCAAGGTTCTTCCCAGTCTGGTGCCAGCTGCCTCACACTCTGGGAAGGAGTCCAGAAATCTTCCCCTGCCCCTACCCCATCTGTAACACCCTGCCACACACTGGCTTACATAACTGATGGCTAGAGCAACTCCTTCCTGCTTAATTCAACAGACTTGTCTCACAAGCCTCTTCTACATAAGAAACCCCTCTGCAGCAGTTAACCTGCATTGCTGCCGATAATTTTGTGACCAGAGGAAGGATTCCACTCAAGTCTAGCTTGGTGAACCAATGGGTTTATTTGGCTTATTTACAGAAGCACTTGTGATATTGCATGATTGAAAGAGTCCCACTCAGCAGAAGTGACAACTTCCCCATAGCTGCATAGATGAAGTCCCCTTTTCAGTTTGCCTTCTGCCATCTGTATATTCTAGCACTGGACAACAGGGATAGAATTACACACACACATACACACACACACACACACACACACACACACACACACGGGAGGGAGTGTGTCATAATTAGATACAGGTGTCACATTGACAGTCAAGGGTTCAAGCTCTGGGCACATTTGTAAAGAATCAGTTGTTGAGTTAAGTCTGTAAAAGATTGACTGATTGACATGGGCTAGAGGTCTAGCCCATGGTAGGTGTGGCTAGTTTAGGCAAGTGAATAAGATGGAGGGAGTTAGTTGAGAAAGTCAGACTCCTTAGTATAGGTGACCAAACATGCTGGTCTGGCAAGTGAGGCTTGTCTGTCTCCACAGTCCTGTGGGTATGGTGTGTCTGGTTCCCTCAGCCTTGGTGAGCTCTCCTGCCAGGCTGGACAAGGAACTGTAACTGGACGATCACAAGATAAAATTAAATCCCTTGTCTCCTTAAGCCATCCGGTCACGAATTTATCGGCAGCAATGCAGGTTAACTGCTGCAGAGTGGCTAGACTCTCAGGGTCTGATGAACGCCCCACAATCTCCTCTAAAGGAAGGTCAACAGGCCCAGCCTTGAGGGCCTCTTGGGAGTAATGACAGCTGCTCTGATTACGGTGGTCACTGCTGTTCTGCTCAGAGGCCAATGCTGTATGTCCTGACACCCACGCAGAGCAGACATGGCCACAGAGGCCCCCCACACCCACACCCCCAGACTAGGTGGTTAGCTGTCTGGGGGAGAAAGTGTCCTGCCTCAGGTAGCAGTGCCTGGCATGCCATGGATGACAGCGTGCTGACAGGCATTTTGGCTCACACTGCAATCCCAGCACATTGGAGGCTAAGGCAGGAGAATTGCTCTGAGTTCGAGGCTAGTCTGGGTTCCATAGTGAGTTCCAGGCCAGCCTAGACTACAAAATAAGACCCTGTTTACACAAACAAAGTCAACCCCACACCAATCAAGCCAGAAAGCATGCCTTCTGAGCTCCAGGCTAGGAAACCGGAGCTTTAGTTATCCATCATTTCACAGGGTCTCCAGTCTCCTTTCTGCGATAGTCCTTTCTCTGGACACACAGCATGAGCGTCACCTAGCTGTTCGGGTTTCTGGACAAGCCGTAAATGAGGCAGCTGAAGGAGAGACGCTCCTCTTACCACGCTGGCTCCCGCTGCTGTGTAGTTCCCGGGAATCCCCAGCTGTGGCCTCTGCTCCTGGGCCTTCTTCGCCATCTGGCCCACGTGCAGGTGGCGTTAGACTCATCCACAGGCCTAGATGAGTATTCCTTACATGTGATGTCACCTCAGACTCAGCCCATCTGACTGATTAGTGTTCTCTAGTTGCAAGGAACCGAGATAAATTCTGGCTGTAATTTTTTTGAGTATTGACAGTGCATTTATGTTATAGTATATTTCACTTTTGCAATTCAACTTTTTTATTATTTATTCAATTGTGCATGTATGCATGTGTGTGTGTGTGTGTGTGTGTGTGTGTGTGTGTGTGTGTAGAACCACGGGCGAATTCGGGAACCACCATGGACGCTTCCACCTCCTCCTTGTTTACTCTGCCCCGGGATTCACAGGCTACGCCCTACCAGGACCAGAAACGCAGGCCACCCCTGCTTCCTCCTGGAGTCTATACCCTTGAGCCACTTCTCCAGCCCCCAATTAAACTTATTTTTAACTGGTACATAAAACTTAAAATATGATGTTTTAATACTTGCATATATTCCATACTTGGCTGTATTTTTTCCCCTCCCTGGAATCCAGGTGATAGGAATCAGGTGACGTGCTCTTGTCTGTGGGGCATTGCTATCAGCAGACATCAGTAGTAGCCTTGTGTCCTTATTCAGAAAGAACCATTTAAAATATCTCAAGGGGGCTGGAGCGATGGCTCAGAGTTTGAGCCTCTGCCTCTCAAGTAGAAGGTCCTGAGTTCAGATCCTTGCATCCCATTCCATCCCCTGCATCCCTTCCATTCCCTGGAAGGCAGAGTCTGGGAAATTCCAGAGCAAAAGCAAAGAGGAGACAGTTTAATCCAGGATGATTCCAGAAGTCACCTTTAGGTCTCCACAGGCACACACAGTGCTCTCTCTCTCTCTCTTTCACACACACACACACACACACACACACACACACACACACACACAAATTAATTAATTAAAAATATTCCAAGGCCAAACTTCCGTGTCTTCTGGTCTTTGTCTGGGATTTTCTACACGTTGTAGGTAAGGTTGCCACTGTGGAGAGGAAACAGTTTCTCTTTCTGATTGGTTCAGCCAACCTGCAAATAAAGCCATTTTTTTTCCCCTTTACCAATTTTGTTTGGTAGTTTCTTTTGAAATATAGGATGACAGTTAATGGACCTGAGGGACCTGTAACAATGCCCTTGGACTCCAGGTTCCTGGAAACACAGAAATTGCTCTCACTGGGTCCCTGGAAACGCAGAAGTTTATCTCGCTGGGTCTCATGTCCAAGGAGGAAGAGATCTTGCCAGCTTGTCTCCAGAAGGGCGCTCACAGCAAGGCTCTGTTCTCTGGTGGAAGGACTGTCAGCTGGAGAAAGCACTGAGGACTGTGTCCTCTAGTTATGACTTGGGCAAGTTCTGGAGATTAAGGAAACCTGGACAGGGTTGATTCAGCGCCCTGTACAGAGGGTCATCTTGAGCGACGTTCCCTCACAGTGCATTTCTGGTGGTCTTCAGAGAGGAGGAACCCTGGTGGAAGGAGGTCTGTTGAGGGAAGTTCCCATCCAGGGTCATCCTGGGACTTGAGGACAAGTCCCCAGGATAAGTCTCCCTGTCAACTATAAGACCCCTCTCTTCCTTCCTTTCCTGGCTGCTCTCAAGTCCTCTCTCCAGACTTGCCCCCCCCCCAACTGCTCGTGCCTGCCCTCTGGTGGCCATGTCTGCTTTGCAAGACTAAGAAAAATTGGAGTCAACACAGAGGGACTCACACATCTTGAAAGTGAGTCTGTAAGTGTAAGCAGCATATCTTTCAAAGAGATGTCAAAAGAAAGATTTTTTTGATGTGCTGATTTATGTAATAGGAGTCTGTCAAGGGCAGTCACGCCTAACAGGCATTATCCAAATCATTCACTCTTGGAGATCAAGAGTAAGACACGACAAGTATTTGGAATGCTGCAAGTAGTTAGCCACAGCGTGGGACCCTCCAACACCAAGCCTCTAAGGCTCTGGGGCCTTTAAAAAAACATTGGGGGGGGGGGGCAGAGATGCCACAGCAAGAAGGTCAAGATCAGAGGACAAGTTTCAGGAATTGATTTTTCTCCTTTACACCAGTGGGTTAGTAGGATGAAACAACTCAGGTTATCAGACTTGGGGGGGCCAAATGTTTTTACTGGCTGCAGTACTTCTGGAAAATTATACTGGAACAAGGGCGCACGCTATTGTGATTTTATGTTTATTTACTTTCTTTTTTTTCCTTCTTATTTATTCCACGGTGCGCATGTGCGTGGTATGGGTGGTGTGTGTGGTGTCTGGTCTGTGTGTGTGTAGAACCCCGGACGAATCCGGAAACCACCCCTGGCCTCCTCCAGCTCCTTCAGCCGGGATGTATCACAGCCTAGCCCGACAGGACCAGAAGCGAGGCGCCCGCTTCCGCCTAGTCTATCGTGGGATCTGGATCCGAACTCAGGCCCTTCCGCTGCCACGGCGGAGGCTTACCCCGAGCGCAACATCCCAGAGCCCCTATTTATTTTCTTTTTAAATTTATTTTGAGATAGGACCTTGTGTAGGCAAGGCCTTAAACTCCTGATTTTTCTGCTTCCACCTCCAAAGTGCTGGCATTTCAGGCATGTGCCACCACAGTCAGCTGCACTGTTGACAGTGCCGTCCACTAGGTGGTCAGCAAGCCACCATCTGCCATCTTCAACCCCCCATGCATAGGAATATTCAGAAAATAGGCTGTACCTCTATATCCACAAAAAGGAGAAGGGCATATGTGCATGGGGGGGCATGTATGTGCATGGGGGGGCATGTATGTGCATGTGCATGTAGAAGTCAGAGGACAGCCTTGGTTGCCATTTTCTGGTGCCATCCACTTTTTTAGGGGGGGTCGGGGGGACTAAGTTACTGTTTCTCGTTGGCCTGGAATTTCAACAAGTAGTATAGGTGGCTGGCCAGGGAGCGCTAAGGATGCTCCTGAGATCTTGCCATCACAGGGGTTACAAATACATACTACTGCACCCAGCATTTTTACTGGGGATTGTTCTGGGGATTGAACTCAGATCCTTATGATTGTGTCGCAAGTGTTTCACCAGCTAAGCTATCACCACAGCCCCAAGTGCTAACCCATTCCAGAGACTCTTTCACAGACAGACACCTTCAGGCATGTTTTGCCACTTTACCCTGGACAAGCTGGCATGCAATTAGCCATTGCAACAACCTTACAAGTAAACAGTGCTCAGTTAACAACTGAGAGCCCATCTGGGAGAGCGAAGGAATACTAACTTCTATATAATAAATACTACACAGAAATCAACTTACTTTCTGTCTCTGTGTGTTACGTGTGTGTGTGTGTGTGTGTGTGTGTATGTGTATTTGTGACTTCAATGCGTTCATGAAATTTTTTAAATAAATAAATATATATAATATAAATATACATATACATATATAGATAATGTGTGTGTGTGTATCAGAGAGCACTGTATGTCTCTGTGGAGAACCAAGGATGACTTTGGGAATTATCCTGGATTACTTCTATCTTCTCGCTTCACTCTGGGATTTCCCAGGCTCTACCCACCAGGGCCAGAAGTACAGGCTGAGGCTGCTGCCATTTCTGTCTGGCGTTTCTGTCTGGGATCTGGGATCCGAACTAAGGTCCTTCTGCTTGTGAGACAGAGTCTTAACCCCTGAGCCATCTCTCCAGTACGTCATTTGCCATTCTTGCCTCATTGGTGTTGCTGAACAGAGACATCTGCCTCTTCACTTGCATTCAATATGGGACCAAATCTGCTTGTAAAATGCAGTCACCAAGGCAAGGCAGAGCCCAAACACTGCTTAGTAATGCAGAACAGAGCCCAACTTTATTTCACCAGTTGGTCTTGAATGATTAGCAATCCTCCTGCCTTTGCCTTCTGAGCACTGAAATTCTTTGTTTGTTGTTTATTCTTATTTTTTATTTTATTTTATTTTATTTTATTTTATTTTATTTTATTTTATTTTATTTTATTTTATTTTATTTTATTTTATTGTGTGTGTCTGTATGTATCAGAGGGCACTGTGTGCAGCTGTGGAGGCCCAAAGGTGATTGTCACTCTGGATTATGCTACCTCCTCTTTGCTTCCTTCTGGAGTTTCTCATGCTCCATCTTCCAGGATGAGAGGTATAGGTCGCCACCATTTCCACCTAGTGTTTTTGTGTTGGATCCAAGATCCAAACTTAGGACCTTCTGCTTGTGAGGCAGAGGCTTAACCCCTGAGCCATCTCTCTGGCCCTGTTGTTTGTTCTTGAGATGGTGCCTTACTATATAGCTCAGGCTAGCCTCAAACTCATTATATAGCACAAACAAACTTCAAACTGTGATCTTATCTCAGTTTTCCAGAAACGTATCATCCTAGTTTACAACTTCCAGTTTTGCCTAGACCAATCATGGGCAAGCACAGGTACAATCCTTCTGTCAACCACAAGCTTTATGCTGAGTCCTAGAGAGTGTTTCTCATCCTTTGGACCTGATTGAAGACAGTCTCTACAAGGTCTGCAATAGTCAGAGGCAGGGCTATCTGGAGTACGTGAGGTCATGTAAGGTTTTTGGAGGCTTGCATTGCCTGGAGGGAAGGATGCCTGAATTGGTGCCTTTCAGGCGTGTAGCTGGAAGGAGGCAGGCTGAAGCAAGAGTCAGGTCTGTAGCAGCCAAGGTTTCAATGTCCTTTGCAACAGGAGTGTAGTTTTCTCTGATTTTTTTTTTTTTTTTTTTTTGCTTTGCTTTGCTTTGGCAGCTGTGCATATTAAATTGGCAATCCCTCCAGTGCTGAACAAACACCTAATTTGAGCTATCACTAAAAAGCTCTGGACAGAGGGCTAGAGAGATAGTTCAGGGGTTAAAGCCTTTACCTTGCAAATAAAAGGACCTGAGTTCAGATCCCAGGTCCAATGTAAAAATACTGGACAGAAATGGTTATAGCCTGCACTTCTGACCATGGAAGGCAGAGCCTGGGAAACTCTAGAGTAAAGCAATAAGGAGATAGAACAATTTGGGACGATTCTTGAAGTCACCCTTGGGCTTCCACAGGCACACACAGTGCCCTCTTCTATGCACACACCCACACTTCCACACCCACAATAACAACAACAACAAAAACTGGACAGTTTTTCTGTTCAAGACTGGAAAGCACAGTTAACTGTGTCTGTGGAATGGCCCCTCCCACAACTTTATTCTTCACAGAATAAACAAAGAGTGCTTGCAGAAATAACAAACAAGCAACTTAACAAAGGCTTAGTAGTTTCAATGACATTTAACGATGTTTAGCAGTGTTTAGCAGTGTTTAATCTCTTCTCCAGTGCCCTGGAGGCAGAATTGGGTCTCTAACCCATCTCATGAGGTGAGCAGCAGACAAAAGAACAAATGTCCTCTACTCCTGGCCTGTCCGGTGATTTCTGTCTTATTTTCAAATAAATAGTGACTCAGATTAAGTAACTCAGTAAAGGTGGGGGGATATCAGCAGGATTTCTGAAGTCAGCTAACTTAACCAGGGATGAACTCAACAACCACTGTAGAACTAATTAGTAGAATTGACCCGAGAAACCAGAAACTGGCATTAAAAAATAAATAGTAGCCACAGACATGGTTTGGCCAAGAGCTGCCTGACTGGGACATAGGTGGTCACTATTGTGACTAAGACACTGCTGGACATGGACCCTATTGTTGACACCACTGTTGGACATTGATCCCAATGGGATCTCCTCTTTCTTATCACCAGGCATAAAGTTGTGTGGGTGCCAGATGCTGTACACTGGCTTACTCAGCATCATAAATCATCTTCTAGCTGGTGTTCCCTTATGGGGGGGGGCAGAAGTCAGCGTTTTCCATACTTTCTTGAAGCTTCAGTGATCTACTCCCCTTCCAGGATAGGCACCCATAGAAGAGTTATGTGATCTATGACCCCCCCCCCAATCTGGAGATGATGAAATTCTCTAAAGCAGAGGATGCAAACATCAGTTCTTAGTGATCAATTTGGAGCAAAGTTCCAAAGCCTAAACTTCAGTTATAGGGATGAAATGGTAAGTCATGGAAAAAGAATCATGGCATGGTTTATTGATTTATTTATTTATCTTAGTTTTCTGGAAAATCCTGCAATATGGATTTGATTCCTTCCTGTACTTTTCCTGTCTGCTTTGGGCTAATAGGTTAACTTTCATCTCTGGCCCTCTTGGGGAAGGAGTCACTTGGCATCTATCAGTAAACTTCTTTCTGCTGATATCAGGTACAACAGATGCTAGGATAGCAATAAGAAAGAGCCTTGCCTAAAAATAGATGGTAGGACAGTTAGCACAGGTTCATATTATATATAATTGGCACAATCTGAGTTCAGAGGGCACCTGCTGAGATTTAAAGGTTCTCGTGTCCTGGAATAAAGAATTGGACTAGGGCCACATGGATGATGATAAAAAGAACACTCCCGAGTGTGGAAGTGCGCCAGAAAGCTGAGAACGGCTAGAAGCTCTAATGGCCCAAGGCCAAGCGGGTACTGAGACTTGATGGGTCATTTCTGAAGCCCCCATCTCTCCCCAGATCTCCTGGGCCTGTTCTCATGTGTGCTGTTAAACACAGCCCAGGCGAAAACGGATGTTTCACTCTTTCTGACAACTGGATTCTTTCTTTTGTTAATCTAGATGCCTCTATTTCCATGTCCACAAATTCCCCTGTTTGGGGAGTTGAAGAAATGACGGTCAGTCCTCTGTGACTTCTTCCACTTGGGAGGCATAGACCCTGCCTAAGAGAGACCTTAAGACTCTGTTTTAGTCTTTGCAACTTGTTGCTCTAATAAATATCTGACCCAAACAACTGAGAGTCACAGTCTGTACTGGCAGGGGAGTTATACCAGCAGGAACCGAGTAAACCAACTACACCACTTCCAGAGTCAAGAACAGAGAAGAGTCAAAGCACACCGGCTAGCTTGCCAGTGCTCAACTCACTTTCTAATACCACACAGAGAATGGTGCCACCCACTCACCTGCTCACCCACTGTGGAAAGTGTTCCCACTTCAATCAAGACAATCTCCCACTGGCCTGCCCAGAAGCCTGCCTCAACTAGACAATAGTACCCAGAGCCTCACCTTCTAGGTGTCTAACCATCACACACTCTCTACGTCACCCATCAGTTGGAGAAGAGTTTTTGGATTCTCTGTTGTAGTGAAACGGTGGCCTTCATGTAAAATGTTTCTTTGAAGTGGTGACTTTCATGTAAAATGCTTTCATTATCCTGCTTTCTGCTTTTGGTATCTAGCTTGTCCCGCCTGGGCCACCTGTGAAGGGGGAGGGATCAGGGCTGCATGGGTAAAATGTACAAGATAAATTAGGGCTGGAGGTGTTAAGCCTCTGTTTCTCAAGCAGAAGGTCCTGAGTTCAGATTCCAGATTCTACATAAAAAAAACGCCAGGTGGAAATGGCGGTGGCCTGTACTTCTGGTCCTGGAAGGTAGAGCCTGGGAAACTCCACAGCAAAGCAAAGATGAGATAGTACAATCCAGGTGATTTCTGAAGTCACCCTTGGGCCTCTACAGGCACCCACAGTGCCCTCTGATACACACACAGACCAGATACACACACACACACACACACACACACACACACACACACACACGCATGCACGCGCACACATACACACAAAGATAAGTGGAAATATAGAACAGTATCCAGTCTTTGGAGAAAAGGAGTCTCCCTGAGCCAAGCACTGATATGTAAGTAAACTTGGGTATTTTCATTTCTGAGTGCTGCTTATCATTTTTTTCTGTATCAGTTGGAATTGGTTGGAACCCCACCCTAAGGAGTTTAGTTTGAAATTGTTATATATATTGGAAGATTTACAAGTTTTATAAGATTAAAGTACAAGGTCTAAGTAAGAATAACGTGATTATGCCAACAATGGTCCCAGAAAAAGCAAGAACCAGGAAAGCTATAACCTTGCTTGTCTCAGGAGAACTTTCCATGGACTTTCATATATATATCTACATATATAGATATATAGATATTGATATTGATGAAACTGATGGTTATATATTAAGAAAGTGACAAGCCAGGAAAGAGCAATTTTAAAAAGAATCCATTTGTGGAATAGATTAAAAGGAAAATAGTATGAGGCTGTAGTTACTAAATATCAATGGTGCCCAAAGAAGAATAAAGAAAATCAAAGCATTAATAAATAAAGCTTATCTATATATGTAAGACTTTAGGACTTTTTTGTTTGTTGTTTGTTTGTTTGAAGAGAATTTTTTCATTTTTATTGTTAATTAGATTTGTTTTTTGGCAATTTCATATATGTATGTAATGTATGTCAAAAATTTTCACCTCCTACTTTACCCTCTGTTTATCCACTCCCTACCCTACAAAGCTCTTTCTCACATTTGTGTCCGGTTTCGTTTTGGGACTCTCTAAGCTCATGATATGACAGTAGGTTTGGAAAGAATTTTTAAGTCCTTCAGCATTTTAGCAATTTATAGGTGTAAGCAACCTTGCTTTTTAAGGTGTTTTTGAGGCTATGGAGATTCAGAAAAGTAAAGATATTATTTTAGAGAATAACTCTTCAATCCTTTTGTCTGGATGGGTTAAGCCTTGTCAACCCTGAGAAGGCATGTACGAACAGATAATTATATTCTTAAAAAGACTCATTTACTAACTTTAACTGTTACAGTTTACAAGCATACTAGATAATTACGCATTATGCATTTTAGCTGGAAAAGTAAGCTGCGGGTCTAGTCTTATAACTTTTAGGTGGAGAATCTCAATGTGTCTTGTTACTGAGACATGGGTGGGGGAACATCTCAAGGCTGGGATTGACAGCAATAACTCTTTGCCTTTGAGGTATTCCCACTAGTTACTACACAAGTTCACTTAGTAAGGGTCTTGGGTTATGGATTAAGGTAGGGGATGAAACCTTGGTATTGAAAAAGAAATGAACATATGAAGAGCCACCAAGTGCTGCCTCAGTCACCCTCAGTTATCACTCGACCTTCATCACCAGGACGCTCTGGGTACGATCATCGGTTTTTGAGGACAGCCGCCACTGGGGCTGAAGGTCCGTCCTCAGACACTGTTCTGCCACAGTGTTCCCCTTTCTGTAGCTGGGGCAAAGCCCTGTTTCTTAGAACCCTGCTGAGGTCAGTTATTTCCCAGGACCCTGGTTTCTATGGCTATGGCAAGCACAGCCATAGTAATTCCTCTTCAACCTATATTATTTCCCAGGGCTATGGGCTTGTTCTTGTGTGTGTAATCATTTCCCTTGGGTCATTCAGACTGTTTTATTCTATTTCTTGTGTGTGTGTGGTGTGTGCATGTGTGTGCGCATGTATAACATATGCATACTAATTTGAATGTATGCAAGAAAGCGTGTGTATACACATGTGTGTGGTGGGCAGAGATCAACATTGGGTGTCTTCCTCTGTCACTCCCTACCTTATATTTTATGCATAGTTTGCATTTGCAGTGTGTATATAAACATGTTTGTATGTGTGTGGGTGCATGAGCACATGTGTGTGTATGTGTAGCCCAGGGCTGGTATCACAAGCCTATCTAAATCCATCTTTATGTTTTCTGTCGAGGCAGGGTCTCCACTGAACCTGAACCTGGAGCTCACCAGATAGGCCAGCTGGTCAGCAGCCCTAAGCATCTTCCTGTTCCTGCTTCCAGTGCTGGGATTACAGAGCTGGGTTCTGTGCCTGGCTTAAGTGGGTGCAGAAGAACAGAACTCGGGTTGCGCGATGAGCACTTCAACAGCTAAGCCATCTCATCACCTCTCTTTATTCTATCTTGATTCCTGAAACTATGAAAAGCCAAATTTAATGGTTACTTAGAGTGCCTACTTTTTTCTATTGAGTTACTTGCTTACTTTTGCAGATAAAAATATTAATTACTCAAGAACAGTGGAAAGCACAGAGGTTAATCACTCCATTTTTTGATTGGAATAAAAGCAAAGCTTAGCGGGATAACCCTTGAGATGGGAACAGCTATTCCTGGAAGTGGAGCAATCACCTCCTGAGAATAAGTCCATCTTCTAAGGTAATAGGAACTTCTTTGGACCATCTTGTAGAACCAGAATGGAGACAACAACCAAGACTATTTAAATTACACACACTTTTTTTTTCTCTGTTTGAAATGTTTAATTGTATTATGAGGGGCTGGAGAGGTGGCTCAGGGGTTAAACCTCTGCCTTGCAGGCGGAAAGTCCTGAGTTCAGATCTTACCTACATATAGACGTAGGGCGGAAGCGGGGGTGGCCTGTGTTTCTGGTCCTGATAGGGCGGAGCCTGTGGAACCTGGGGCAGAGTAAACAAGGAGGAGGTGGAGGTGGTCCAATGGTGGTTCCCAAATTCACCCGTGGTTCTACACACACACACACACACACACACACACACACATACACACACACACACACACACATGCACAATCGAATAAATAATAATAAAAAATTAAAAATAATTGTATTATGAACTATAAGAGGTTTGGGATAACTTAACAGCTTTATTATATGTGACTATTTACTTTTTTTAAGTACAATTATGAGCCAAAACAAAATTGTATTAGGCTAAAATAAAAGCAAAATGTAAAACAAAGAGGTTAGATTATAGTGTACAGTTGCTAAGATTCATTTTAGCTGAAAAGCTTAAAGGCCAACTATTTATGTATGTATGTATGTATGTATGTATGTATTTATTTATGTTTCCCTAGTTTTACAAGTATTTTGAGTACTTATCCCTGCTTCCCTCCATTCCCCCCTTCCTCCCATTCCCCTCTCTTTCCTTCATCAATCCATCCTACTCCCTCCCACCCTCCTGCCTGTCCACTTCTATGGATCCCTTTGGCTGGTCTACTCTTGCGGGGGTTGAGGTCTCTGTGGTATACCAAATTGCCCCTCCTCAGGCCACCCCACTGATAGGGACATTTCCCTTCATTCATCCAGCGCTAGTCCCCAAGGTTTCCACTGTATGTTCTTATCTCTCTTGAGTTCCTGGATAGTCTATGGGGGCATGTTGGTATGTCGGTCATTATGCAGGTCTGGTAAGGACAAGTCTCATCGCAGTGACTATTTACTTTTAAGTCAATTTGGCACCATGTAAACAATCTAAAAACACAGGCACATATAGACTAGATAGATAAATAGCAACTCATAAAGACAAATTTTTAAAAAGTAAAGATTTGATAGCTTTCATTTAAACTTATTATTTAAGTTAGACAATCGATTCAATGCTTCCTTCACAACATTAAGTAATCCCTAATCTAAAATTTGTCCTTTTAAAGACACAACTCAGCATAAAGTAGAAGATTTTAGATCTCCAAGACTTCTTTGAGGATCCTGACCTGATTGATCATTGATAAAGCTCTAACTAGGTTGAGTAGACATCAAAGTTTGATTTTTAAATGACCTTTTAAAAAAATTTAAATTGAGCCAGATAAGAACTTTTGAAAACCCTGTTTTGTTTTTGAAGGAAGAGGGCACAGGTAGGTAGGCAATAGTTTTTATACCTTAATGCTACAATTGTAAAGTTAAAATTTATCTTCAGGACTGGAGAGATGGCATAGGGGGTTACACCTTTCTTTCTTGAGATGATTCCCTCCTCTGCCTGGCACCAGCTTCAGTGTTTTCTTTAGCACGAAGGAAATTCTAATTCCTAGCGATCCATTTTTTCAACAGTCTGATGGTCAATGAGAGAGATACAAGCATCTCTGTAGAATAGCCTCATCCTGACTCCCTCCCCCAAGTTTTCTTCTTACCTGCACATGTGCTGTGCCAAGTGCACGTCCATAAATACATGCATGTGTGTGTATACTTGTGCATACACATACACAATAAATCTTTAAAAATTTTTAAAATATTCTTGTCCCTGCCAAGCCAGTTATATTTCCTCACTTTTAATTTAATTTAATTTTTTATTTTTATATATTTTATTTTATATATTTTTTAGTATTTTATTTTATATATTTTTTCAATATTTCATTTATTTATTTATTTATTTACTTATTTATTTAGTGTGTGTGTGTGTGTGTGTGTGTGTGTGTGTGTATGTGTGTGTGTGTGTGTCCTTGTGGAAGCCTAAAGATGACTTTGGGAATCATCCTGGATTGCTTCTACCTCCTTGCTTCACTCTGGGATTTCCAGGCTCCACCTACTAGGGCTAGAATTGCAAGCTGCCACCATTTCTGCCTGGCTTTTTCACATGGGACTTGGGATCCAAACTAAGATCCTTCTGCTTGCAAGACAGAGACTTAACCCCTGAGCCATCTCTCCAGTGCGTCCTCACTTTTAAAATATATTTTATTTTTAGTTGAGAGAGAGAGAGAAGGTGCACATATGTATGCCATGGTGCACAGGTGCACAGGTCAGAGGGATCCTTCAGAAGTCATTTCTTTCCTTCCACCATGTAGACTTCCAGGAATCAAGCTCAGGTTAGTCAGGTTTTCAAGGAGGTCCCTTATCTACTGAACTATCTCGCCCACCCATTTTCCCATATTTTTTTCTGTGTGTGTGTGTGAGCGCATGTATTTTGAATGTATGCATGCCTGTGGAGACCCAAGGGTGACATCAGGAATCATCCTGGATTGCTCTACCTCCTTTTTGCTTTGCTCTTGAGATTCCTAGGCCTCACCTTCCAGGGTTGAAAGTACAGGCCACCGCCATTTCCACCCTTTTTTTTCTTTTCTTTTCTTTTTTTTTTTTTTTTTTTTGGCATGGGATCTGGGATCTGAACTTAGATCCTTCTGCTTCCAAGGCAGAGGATTAACCCCTGAGTCATCTCTCCAGCCCATCATTAGCATTTTCAAAAGTCAATTATCTTATAAGCATATTGCCGGCCTATCTGTCATGAACTGCCTTAGTTGATCTATCTAGAGATCAATCAAACCCTCTGACAGTCCCTGTAAAACTTCGTTGTTGACAACTGGCCATCGGGTTGTGGGTTTGAGGTTTATATAGTGACCGTTGTAACTCAGATCAAGTCTCTGATCCAGTAAGCTGTTCAAATGAAATTGGTATGATATTCTGTTCATTAGCCCTAGCTTATTCTTGAGCATAATCTCAAAAGCTTGCTTTCCATTGTAGATAAGAGTCTCCTGTCAAATTTGTCTTTTTTTTTTTTTTAAATTTTTTTTTATTATTATTTATTCAACTGTGTGTATGTGTGCACACGCGTGTGTCTGTGTGTGTGTGTATGTGTGTGTAGAACCACGGACGAATTCGCGAACCACCATGGACGCCTCCACCTCCTTCTCTCCTGGGATTCACAGGCTCCGCCCTACCAGGGCCAGAAGCGCAGGCCGCCCCCGCTTCCGTCTGGCGTCTATATGTGGGATCTGGGATCCGAACTCGGGACCTTCCGCTTGCAAGGCGGAGGCTTAACCCCTGAGCCACCTCTCCAGCCCCCTGTCAAATTTGTCTTTGAGGTCACGTGCCAATCCCACGGAGACATCTACATTTGTTGTATGAATGGAACTTGTATGTCTTTTTCTTGTACTCTATTCCTTCCATGGTCATTTTAATCATTTTAAATAAAAACTTTGATATTGCTGCGCCATCTGATTACGGCCTTGTGGATCTGAGAATTCTTGAGCTGGCAGAACAAAGAACAATTTTTTGGAGCATTATCATCCTCTAAGGCTTTAAAAAATTTTTTTCAGTTGAAGCATTAGCCACAGGAAACATGATCGTTTTTTATTCACCGTATCAGCAAATGAGTTAGTGGAAGTCCAGTCATTGTTGATTTCCTCTTTAGTTTCTTTTTCTGCCGCTGCATAGACGGCACCTGTACTTTACCTTCATACTTTTTATTTTTTAATTACTCTCTAAGTAGTTCCAAAACTGGCTTTTTTTTTAACTCGTGTAGAAAAGTACTTCATAGGAATTTTCATATCTTGCATTGTCATCAGGAGATTAGCTCTGTGTGCAGGGCTTGATCCTTGCATAGCACATCCCCAGTGCGTTCCCACGTTTCTACATCTAAAAGCTCTTCCTCTGGAAACCATGGACAATATGCATTGTTTAGTAGCTCCTCAAGAGCTTCTTGAAAGACTATAGAGTCCCTCCTTGTTTTAATACACTTTGTCGTAGGGAAAGAAATGGCTGCTGATGAGATGAATTCTGCCCCATCATTACCAGTCTTGAAAAATTCCTGTTTCTCTGGTGAATAGGTATTTATCACAACTAAGTAGTCAGATAAATAGGTACTTCTCACAACTAAGGTCCCTATTTGAGCACCACTTGCAAATACCTCTTCTTAGATCTTCCTGTATTCATGAAAGATATATTCAGAGTCTAGAATCTGAATTCTAGACTAGAGTCTAGAAGTCTAGAATTCAGAGTCAGAATCTGAAAAAGGAGAAAGACTAGGGAAAGATGCCACAATACTAAAGCGACTTTGACTCGCCCTGCCAGTCACAGTATTAAATGGGTGGTGTAAAAGAAAATAGAAACCAACAGTGTACTGGGTCTATAATGCAAGCGCCTACAGAATTCTATCAATACAATTGTATTGTTCTACTAAGGAACTTAGAGATAAAAACAAATTCTTAAGAATAACACAGCTCAGGAAAACATGCTTTTGGCATGCAAGCATCTCTTGCTCCTGGTAAAGGTTGTCGTGAGATTAGCTCTGTGTGTAGCACTCTTCTCCCAAGATTCTGTGTACAGAACATCAGGAGGTAACTCACATGACGTCCTCTCAGGCCTCCAGCTGCCAGTCTTGGCCTATATCCATAAACAGTTGGTTAGTCTGAAATGCCATTTAAATTGATACTGTTGGATCTCTATCTAGAGATTTTGATCTGTCTTTGTCATAGATTTAGATCAAAGGTGAAGAGAATACAAGAAAGAAATTAGTATCCACTCTCAAGTTTAAAATTCTACAGTTTGGGAGTTAATAAATATGCTTCTTCCATTCTTGTGTTCAAAACAATCGAACTTTCTTAAGAATATTGTTCTGCTGAACCCCCACAAGAGTAGACAAGTCGGAGGGAACCCTGGGGTCCACAGAAGCAGCCAGGTAGGAGGGGAGAGGGAGTGGGATGGACTGATGAAGAGAAGGGAGGGAAATGAGAGGGAGGGAGGGAGGATAGAGGGAAACAGGATTAGTACTCAATAAGCTTTTAAAACTAAAAATTAGAAAAAAAGAATATTGTTTTGCTCTTAATGAACATGACTATAGGCAATAAAATATATATGAAAATGTATATTGTATTGCGTGTCCCCCAAGGTTCATGTACTTCAACACTTGGTCCCCAAGGTTCTGTGAACCACATGGTCAAATTTAACCATAGCACCCATGCCACTTCTTGGTGTCAGTTTACTGTATTAGCTACTTTCTCATTCCTGTAGCCAAATACCTGACAAGAAACTCCCCAAGTGGGCTTATTCTGGCTCAAAGTTTGAAGAGATGCAATCCATCCGGCAGGAACAAGAGGCCAGTGGGAACTGCAAAGTGAGACCCTGCTTTTAAAACAAAAATTGAGAGCTGGAGAGATGGCTCCAGGGGTTAAAGCCTGTGCCTTGAAAGCAAAAGGACTTGACTTAGGATCCCAGAACCATATAAAAATGTTAGGCAAATATACTGGTAACTTGTACCTCAAGCCTTTGAAGGCAGAGCTTGGGAAACCCCAGAGCAAAGCAACAAGGGGTTAGAGCAATCCAGAATGATTCTCGATGTCATTCTTGGGGCCTCTACAGGCACACACAATCAAATATCCTCTTCTACACACAGACACACAGACACACACGTACACTAAATAAAAATAGAAATTTGAAAAATAATGAAGTTGCAATCAAAGCAGATATGAATAAAGCAGCTGTTAGACAAATCCATGGCGACCCTTAGAGACTAGCATGATCATAAACAAGACTTGCACTTGCATTGTGAAAAGAGTAATGGCTCTTTGAGACCCCACCCACCAGAGGCCGTAGGCTGTAAGCATACAAACTAACTTAGAAGAGTTTCATTTAAAGATAGAACTTGGGCTGGCAAGATAGCTCAGTGGGTAAGGCACCTGCTTGCAAACCTGATAACTGAGTTGCTAGAAGCCTAATTTCTCAAAATCGTTCTCTGACCTCCATACATGTATAGAACATACATGTATGTTCTCTCTCTCTTTTAAAAAACAAAAGACAAAAAAAAAAAAAAAAGGATAAAACCCCCAAAGTGCCCTGTCTAAACAGGACCAGTAGGGAAATATTTTCCCAGCTTCATCTAGGCAAGCACTCAGGTGCTACGAAGTAGCAGGAGCCAAGGTTAGGTCTTGAGCCGACAGTGGAACTTGGTGTTGTCCATGTGGTGCTCATTTTGCAGAGATGCAGAATTCAAGAGCTACTGATTATGGAGGCTGCACCAAAGCTCCAGCAAGTCACGGCAGTGTGTGATGGGGTTGGATTCCCTCCAAAAAGACCTTCAGAGGCCCACGCATGAAACTGTGAAGCCGAAGGTTAAATAGAGTTGGTCTTGTTAATTTGTAGCAAAAGAGCACCCACCATGTGTCTGCTAAGAACCTTGACAACCACAGGCTGAAATAGTGGAGTGGGAAGTGGTTAAAGTAGTTACCAGACCAGAACAGATATTAAAAGAAAAAGACTTAATAGGGGCTGGAGAGATGACTTGGTTAAAACTTTGCCTTGTAAACAAAAGGACCTGAGTTTGGTCCACATAAAAATGCCAGGCAAAAATGGTGGCAGTCTATACTGCTGGTCCTGGAAGGCAGAGCCTAGGAAACCCAGAGCAATGAAAAAAGAGGTGGAGCAATCCAGGATGGTCCCCTTAGGCCTCCATAGGCACACACAATGCCCTGTTCTACACATCCCCATATACATATATATACCCATACCTGCACATGCAAAAAAAAAAGTCTTGATAAAGAAAATACTCTGTAGGAAAGAGACAAGACAAATAAATCCCCAAAAAGAGAAGCACCTCCCTGAGAAGGAAGGGGAGTTCTCAGTGAAGAGAAGCCCTTATCTCCTATGCTATACATACAGGGTCTATCTTTGAATAGTTAAGTGAGCATTTCTCCATCTTGTTTTTAAATTTATTTATTTACCTATTTATTTATTTATTTTTTTGTGTGGCTGTGTATATCAGAGGGCACTATGTGTACCGATGAAGGTCTAAGGATGACTTCAGGAATCACCCTGGATTGCATTACCTCCTCTTTGCTTTGCCCTATAGTTTCCCAGGCTCTACCTTCCAGGGCCAGAAGTACTGGTTGCCTCCATTTCCACTTGGCATTTTTATGTGGGATCTGGGATCTGAATTCAGGACCTTCTGCTTGGGAAGCAGAGGCTGAACCCTTGAACCATCTCTCCAGCATTCCATCTTGCTAAATAGTAAAATTTGCAAGCATCAGTTGTATTTCTTGAGATTAGCCATTTGGGGTAAGATGCCATGGGTAACATTAGGAGCTAGGTTCTTCAATATTTGTGCAGGAAATTTCAGCCACTGGGAAGAGACTTCAAATACTTAGGATCTGATTATTAAATTTCTGCTTTTATTTTTGGCCCTTTTTTTTTGTCTCTATACCCTTCAACCCTGACAGATCAGCAATGTCAAATCACTGACAAGGGATGAAGATCTTTTTCTCTTCTGGGCTTGCTTCAGCCTACAGGTGTGGGGGGGGCTCTCTGGCTAGTAATGTTGATTTGTCATAAGGGCTGTAAGGCCACAGAGCATAAAAAGCCTAAGTAACATTTTGGAGAAAAGAGAAAGTGTTTATCATAAGAGGTTGAAGGCCAAACTGTGACATCACTTGGAGGTCAAGCTGTCCTCTAATGGTGGTGCCAGTGTAGATAGTAGCTATTGATACCCCAGAGGCAATACTATCTGGAGCTTAACAGCCTGTAGCTTAGAAGATACCATCATGTCAGAAAGTTAAGTAAGCAAGGGACTGAAAAGGAGAATCATACCAGAGAGCAGACCCAGGGGAGGGGATAACCAGGGACACCAGTCCCATGTATCCTTCCATAGGAGCCACCCCTCAGAGGGGCTATTCTCTCAGGCTTTCAATGGCATCTTCTATGACCCCAACCGAGTGCCATAGATACAGCATCTTTGTCCCAGGGAACAGTCTTGTCAGCTGTCAATCAGCCTCTTAAAGCTCACATGGTGAAGGAGAGAACTGGGTTCCAAAAGTTGTTTTCTGATCTTTACCTGTGTATTATCATTGCATATCTGTGCATGCACGCACACATGTGTGTGTGCTGTGTGTATGTCTCTAGTTATCTCTCTCTCAAATGAATAAATAAATAATATCGAAGAGAGATAGAGTATCTCATAAAGCTATATCATACAACCAGAAAGATGAAAGAGAGAAAGAACCTTGGCTGCTTATTAGGGTCTGGAGATGTCTGAGGGAGAATTTCATCTGGGTCTCATCAGAAGAGGAGGTAGAAACCAAGAGGGTCACAGAGGACCTCAGAGGGGCCGAGATGAGTGTCGACCAAGGAATAACATGGGATCTGAAAAACCTCATTGGGAGTCGAGTAAGCCAAGACCAATGAGTGAGAACTTGGTAGGAGATATGTTAAGGGCTGCATCGGATCTCTCAACCTTTCCAGAAAATTGAAGGTGCCAAGAGGTAAGGTGATAACGATTATGAGCATCTCACTCCCCTGAGTGACATTGGAAATGAAAACCAGGCTAACATCAGGCTAGAGAGAGCAGGGAAGCCCAAAATGAGAAGTAAGGTGTTCTGAGGATAGTGGTTACCAATGAGACCCTCTTTGTTATAGAGTCAAGCACCTCTGTGCACCAGTAAAGTTATCTACTAGAACTAGTAGTAGATACTTGAAGAGAATCTAATGGATACTAGTAGACACCTTAAATGGAGGGTTTAGTGAAATCTATTTGTGATTCTTCCCCCAGCGTATTTCCTCTATGCTAGATGGGCTGTACAAGAGAAAGGGGCATTGAGAAGAAGAGGAAGGAGAAGGAGAAGGAGAAGGAGAAGGAGAAGGAGGAAGAAGAAGGAGGAGAAGAAGGAAGAAGAAGAAGAAGAAGGAGGAGGAGGAGAAGAAGAAGATGAAGAGGAGCAGGAGGATGACGAGAAAGAGGACGAGGACAAGAAGGAGGAGACAGGTCTGAAAAGCAGGAAAAGGTTTAGATATGAGCTCCAAAGTCTGAAGAACTCCTGAGTCTATAAAGAAAGGGAGACTCAATCAGAATTTGAAGGGCTTTGGCCCCCACGTATGGCTTGATGAAACTTGCTAAGAATTTCCAGTTAGTATTTCTGGAGAGCCATCTTGTTTTCTGGGCATTGTAAGCCCCCTCTGGGGTTATGATGAAGGGGTGTCCTGAGTAGTGCATTATGGATATGGGAGAATAAACTTGTGAACCAAGAGAGTCAGGAGTGTTTACCCTGTCAAGCCACTCGGCTGTTCTCCTGAAAGATGTTACAGTGGTTTTTCTGGTGAGCCTTGCATGTGTAATGGTGTTGGGTGAACTTCTCCTGGAGAGACACCCATAAATATCTATACAACCCAGATAGAAATTGAATAACAAACCAAAGTAATGGCTACACCAAGGCCGACTTGGTGAACCACTGCGTTTATTGGAGTTGTACCTACGAGAGTATGAGTGAGGGTTACTTACAGAAGCAGGAATAACTAAAAGGTAGCGACATTACCAAAGAGCACTCTGAAGCTTGGGCAGGAGGGGAGCTGCATCCCTGTTGCTCTCTGCATTAGCTGGGCTCTCAGAAGAGTCTATTACATGCTGCTGGGCAGGTCCCGATCTCCTTTAGACTATTGGACTGGCCAGGGAGTTTTCTCCTCCAAATAGCTACTTATTGTTTTTTTTTGCCTTGGGAAGCCCCTGCTCTGAATCTTGCTAGTTTCAGGAACTTCCTGGGATTTACCAGGAAGTTAACTAAGCCTCAAAATTCTAAGGTAGAAGAGTGATCAAAGATGATTCCTAATATTACCCTCAGGCCTACACATGCACACACACTCGCATACATCCACATGCAATACATGCAATACATGCACAGACCCCACCTACATGCATGTGAAAAAATGGGGAAAATGCATTCGTATATGCACATATATTGCATATACATAATATACTACCCTCGCTATTCACAGCACAGACATGCACACATATGTACACACACACACACACACACACATACACAGAGAGATGCACTACATATGTTTAATGATATTTTAACCAATGGTGGAACATAAACACAGTGGTAGTCCTAACAGGTTTCTCTTTGTTGTTTGGTTTGGTTTTGTTGTGTAAGACAGAGTCTGATTATATCTTTCACACTGGTCTTGTACTCCTAATCTTCCTGCCCCAGCCTCCTGAAACCTGGGAATACATGACACCATCACCCCTAGCTAGTAATTCTATAAACTTATATCACCTAGTAACATCTTAGCTGTCTTAATTTGTGCAAGAAATGTTTGTGCAATGGCAGAATTGCTTCATGAGGCATTTCTCAGAATATATATCCATTGTGAAGTGGCACATGATTCTGTCCATAAATCCTACACATGTGTAACTATGTGTATTGAAACATACCTACAAATGTGTCCAATATAAGCACATGCACTAAAGCCGTTAGAGAGATGGTCCAGGTCATCAACTTTAAGGAACCGGTGAATGGACCTGTGCGAGTAACTCTGGGATTGCATAGTGCTAGGGTTTGTCTGTGTCTGCCAAAGCTCCTGCTGAAATTCAAGCCCAGGCCTTGGCAGTTCCTCTAAATGGTAGAACAGTTGCTTAACACATGTAAGGCTCCATGTTCAATTCCTAATACTTAAAAAAAAAAAAAAAAAAAAGAAGAGGAGGAGGAGGAAGAAGAAGGGGTAGGAGAAGAAGACGTAGTAGGAGAAGAAAGAAAGGAGAAAGAGGAAAAGAAGGGAAGAAAAAAGAAAGAGAAAGGGAAAGGAAAGGAGGAAAGTACATTTCCTCTCCATAAGCTGGAAAGATCTGACAATGGTTTTAGAAGGTAAAACTTTTAGGAGAAAATAAAGGTTACATGAGGCCATTAGGGGGCAGGAGGGACCCTGATCCAGCAGGCCTGGGGCTTTGTAAGAGGAGGAGAGGCCTAAACTAGGCTGTTCTGTCTCATGAGTGATGAATATTTTTTGCTTCAAGTCTGCAAAGTCCTTACCAACAAGGGGCACCATAGCGACTGTGTCTGCCTCATCGTCAATGTCCCAGTCTTCCAAACCATGAGCAAATAAACCCTAAATCCTCATAAATGATTCATTCTGTAGCATTCAGTTGTAGCAATAGAAACAGAAGACAGAAAGAGAAGGTGAGCAACTGCTCCTGGTAACCTACACCTCTAATCCCAGCGCTTGGTAAACTAAGTCAAGAGTATCAAAAGCTCAAGGCCAGCCTAGGTTACATAGCGAGGCCATGTCTCAAAAAAGAAAAAAGAAAAGTATTGGGGATGTAGCTCAGAGGTAAAACACTTGCCTAACGCACAAAGGCATTAGATTTCATCCCTAGCAAAGGGCTAGGGGAGGGGGAGATAAATGGAGGCAGGTTATAAAAGAAGAACTATGACTAGCAAATAACAAAGGAGTTTTGTCATTGTGTGATGAGCCAGGGATTTGGAATTGAATGCTCCTGAGAGGAATTCATAGCTCTGCATTTACTAGCTAGCTATGCAACTTAGGGCAGTTAGCAAGGGCTTTGGTTTCCCTATATTTGATCTGGTTTTAAATAAGTTCCAGAATGTTACAGAGGTTTGTTCTGGCTTTGTTTCGTTGTTCTCCTTGTTGACACTTGTTTTGTTTGTTTGTTTGTTTGTTTGTTTGTTTGTTTGTTTAGACACAGTTTTACTATGTAGTTCTAGCTGACCTGGAACTCATTATGTAGACCAGGCTGACCTTGAATTTTCAGTACTTTTCCTACCTCTCTGACTCTCCAGTGCCGGGACCATAGGTGTGTACCACTATGACTGGGTGTAGATACTTGGTAATAAGCAGCAGTTGTTATGATGGGCCTTAAATGGAGGCATTGCAATTTTGGAAGTTTTATTGTTTATTTACTTATGAGATAGAGAGAGAGAGAGAGCACATACATGCATACCATGGCACCTGGGTGGAGGCCAGAGAACAACTTTCAGAAGTCAGTTCTCTTCTTCCAGCATGCAGACTTCTGGGTCTCAAACTCAAGTTGCCAGGTTTGTGTGCAGGTACCTCATTCAGTTTATTAGCCCCCTAAAAGCATTTTAATGGCGCTTTGAGTGTTTCAAAAAAAAATATATATATATATACTTTGATGTGCACATCATTATTTTCATCTGAGACAGAAAACCAAGATGCAGCGATGGTAAAAATGCTGTCCCTAGGCTGAGTGTAGATGCCACCTGCATTGCTGGGGGCATCCGGCGGGAAGCATGAGCCCATGCAGATACGGAAGCCGCTGGAGCAGGGAAGCCTTGGTGGGGGGGAGGGGGCACCAGGGAGACAGGCACCTGCCTGCTTCCAGTCTGGCTGAACAGGGAGCTGTCCTGCTGCATTCCTGAGGAGAATGGGCTTTTATTTGCATGCTGTGTGAGGCAGGACCATATTCAGGCAGAAGGCCACTGTTCTGGCCCTTTGCCACCACTGAAGCTACTCATTGTCGCCAAAGGACCTTGCTCTTGCCACTTTCCTCTCAGCTGGGAGTGGCCTCCAGCTCCCCCCCTACCTTCCAGCATAGCCCAGGAGTGGCTGGGGGTGTGTGTGGGAAGAACGTTCAGCTGCGAACGAGGGTCAAGCTCTGCTGGACCCTAAGCACGCTCATCTTCGTCTTCTGAGGCCCAGGTTGCCTCTCTGCTCTGGGATAACAAACTCCAGCACCGTGGAGAGAATTCAGTTCAAAATGGAGGAGGAAGAAGACGAGGAGGAGGATCCACACATGCAGACTGAATGCGTAAAATGCAATAGAGAAAGAGCCCCCAGAACTAGTGCAGAATGTGTAGCCTTCAGAGCGTCCCTTTGCTTCCCTGTTTCCCCAGCAGGAAATGAAAAAGGTGGCCTGACTCTGCTCTCTAGCCTCTATTCCAGCTGTGCCATTCCAGAACCCTGGGATTGGAAGCCCAGGATATCCCCTTCCTTCTGTAAATTAACACCCTGGGTGTTAAGGTTGGGGACAAATCTCAGAGGGAATATAGGAAAAGCTTGTATGCTTTGCAAATTCACTAGTAAACAGGTCCACTTTGACATTTTCTTTTGGTGTGTGTGTGTGTGTGTGTGTGTGTGTGTATGCATGAATACAAGAGGGTATTTGAGTGTGTGTGCCTGCTGAAGCCCAAGAGTGACTTTGGGAAATCATCTGGATTGCTCTTCTACCTTACTGCTTTGCTCTGAGGTTTGCCAGGCTCTGCCTTCCAGGGCTAGAATTATAGGTCACCACCACATCTGCCCAATCTTTTTACATGGGATCTGGGATCTGAACCCAGCTCCTTTTGCTTGTGAAGCAAAGGTTTTAACCTTTAAGTCAGCTGCCCAGCCCCATCTTTAAAAACAAAACCAAACCACTGTTTTAATTTTTATTTTCTTGTGGTGCTGAGAATTGAACCCAAGGCCTTTTGCATGCCAGACAAGTGCTCTACCAGTCCTTCTTTGACATCTTCTTGAAGGAAGTGTGTGCTTCTGAGCCCATGGAGAGGTATGGAGTGCTGGGTGTGAGGATTCAAGGGGTCTGTCTCCCTAGTCATGCATGGTGGGTCTGTCAGCAAAGACGGTCATTGTTCAGACTGGTTCGGGAGAGAAAAGCACTGGTCTATGGCTGAGGAACCTGCCATCCAAGAGAGGTGATTCAGATCTGAGCTCTGCTCCTTCCCCAGGCTCTCACAGTCTCATTGGGGACACGCCAGGGACAAATGTAACCACCAAAAGTACAGTTTGTGCCAGGAACCAGAGCAGCCTGTATGTCCTAAGAGTGGATCTGGGAACAGTGTAGTCAAGATGGGCTGGGACATCAGACAACAGTATGCTCTTGGGGGGTGGAGGGAGTCTTCACAGAGTGGAAACAGATGGATGACATTGTCTAGAAGCTGGTCAGCTGTTCAGGCCAGTGGGAGGGCGGCAGCGTGGGAAGCTGAACTGGAGCCAGGAACACCTGGGTAGACAGTAGGTCCTGCAGTAAAGGAAAGCTCCCATCCCCTTTCTTCCCACCTTCCTTCACTCTCAAGCTTCTGTGTGCTGAGTGGGCATCGTGCTTCCCCTCACATAGGCAGCACACCTTCTAAGTTCATATTACAAATGAGGCATCTGAGATTCAGGCCAGGGAAGGTTGTGCACACACTGGGGTCCCCAGAACCACATCCCCACCTTACATGCCTGGAGGCTGCTGCTGGGCTGCATGACAGGAAGGCTCCTGACAAGAGGTTTCAGCTCTCCGGAGAAGGTCGCTCCTCTCCTGGGCAGGCTTCCAGCTGTTCCCCTCAGAGAATGCCACAATCCAAATAACATTGTGCCGGCTCTTGACCTTATCACCGCCCCCACCCAGGACAATCTGATTAAGCTCTTGCCCTCAATAGGAAAAAAATCCCTCAACAATAGGCTCTGCTCTTCACAAACACCTGCCTTCAAGGTCAGAACATGTAATGGGAGAGAAACCTTGTCACCGTTGCCACGAGGAAAGGCGCAATCAGACAGAATTCTGCTCACATTGCCAGCAGCTGATGATCTCTTAAACGTATACATTAAGTGAATTCCAAGAAAAACATGAGTTTTTTTCTTCTTTTTTTTTCCCCTTCAAAGCAAGTGTCTCGATATGTATCCCAAACCAGTCTTGAATTCAAGATCCTTCTGTCTCAGCCTTTCAAATCTTGAGATTACAGATCTGCACCAATTTACCTGACCAGAGTTTGACTTGGACACTGAAGGGACCACAGAGAAGAGTGTATCTACTACTGCTGACCCAGAGGTAACCATTGCTACCATTAACTCAATGTCCAGCCTGGGCAGGCTCTTTCCATTGCATAGACCCCTCTTTCAATAGCCAGGAGGCCTGTTCCAAGTTCTTTTTCTTTTTTTCCTTTTCTCAGCATTGGGATGTCTTATGCATGGTAGGCATCTGTCCTACCTTTGGACTACGTCCTCAGTTCTCACATCTTTTCTTTTGATTACATTGTCAATTTCTTCACCGCTTTGTATTGAAAGAATTGAAGCCCAGAAGAGTTGTCTTGTCTAAAGCCACAGATACTAAACTCATTTAGTAAGGTTACTTTGATCCTGAAACTCTCCCCTCAGTGAGTGTTTGCCGGGTGAATGAATAAATGAATGAGTGAATGTGTGGACGGAGATGATGCATGGGTGGGGTCAGGTTTGGGGATACAAAGATCAGAGTCGGAATTAATCTTGTACTTCCTTCCTATCTTCATCAACTTTTCACAGTATCAAGGTAGGTAAAATAAGGCTGGAGATATATCAGAAGCAAATTTAAATGAGAAAACAGGACACAAATGAGCTGAACATATGTATCTACAGTCAATCTACAGAATCTTATAATCCCAACACTCAAAAAACTAAGGCAAGGGTCTGGCAAGATGGCTAAGTAGATAAAGACACCTGTGTGAAAACCTAGAGACCAGATTTGATCCCCAGATCCCACATACTGGAAGGAGAAGACCCACTTGTGAAAATTGTCCTTTGACCTCCACACATGCTCTGTGGCATGTGCATCCTCTCTCCCTCTCTGTCTCTTTCTCTTCTCTCTCTCTCTCTCTCTTTTTCTGTCTGTCTCTCAAGTGAGCAAATAAAATATTTTTTTAAAAAAATCCGAGACTTGACAATATAGTAAGGCCCTATCAGAGAAAAAAAAAAGAGAGGAAATATTCATTATCTGAAGAAAGGTTAATATCCAGAATATATAAGGAACTCCTGCAATCCAACATCAAAAAAAGTAGCTCAATTTAAAAATGACAATGTACTTAAAATACATTTCCTCTAAGGAAGATGCACAGGTGCCCAGCAAGGGGCTGGTGAGGTAGCTCAGCAAATAAGGCACCTGCTTGCAAACCTGGCAACCTGAATTTACTCCCTGGAATCCTGCATGATGGAAGAAGAGAACTGACTTCTGAAAGCTATCCTCTGCACTTCATCCATGCACATGGCTTGCATGCATACTCTTTTCTCTCTCGCAAATAAACAAACAAACAAACAAATAAATAAATAAACAAATCAATCAATCTTTTAAAAAAACAAAACCAAAAATGTCTGGCAAGTATATGAAAAGTTGTTTAATGCCACTAATCGTTATAGAAATGCAAACCGCGAAGAATCTCTCTCCACATCATTTGGATGGCTGTTATTTAAAGAAATCACAGCCCAGTACTGTTTCCCACAGTGCTGTGCCACTCTACATTCCATCTAGCAGCACACCAGTCCCAGCCCACAAGTACACAATACAGGACACTCATTATGCAAAACGCTTTCAGGTCAACTTCAAGAGCCCCACAGTCTAAAGTTCTAAGACTCAAGGCACTCCATTAACTGTGAGCCCCCCCTTTAAAAAATGAACACACTTCTAACCTACAATGGCACAGAGTAAGCATTCCCATTACAAGATGGAGGTACTGGAGAATAGCAAGGAAAGATGAGCTCAAAGCAAGACTGAAACCTAGCAAGGTCAGCGCCAAACCCTGATACTCCATATCCACCATCTGTAACACATGGTGGCCCCTTTCTTGGGCTGGCTTCCCTAGGTACCTGTGGCTTTCTTTGACTGTCATTCCACATTTCTGTTATCTACAACATCCTAGGGTTCCCATTGCAACTTAGGTTTTGTTTTCCAAACTTTCTAAAATTCAACTCAGGATCTCCATGCAGGGACTTCTGAAAGTTATCCTCTGAACTTCATCCATGTACATGGCATCCACGCATGCTCTTTCTCTCTCTCTCAAACAAATAAGTAAATAAATAAAATCTTAAAAACAAGAAATAAAAGCAAAACTGAAAACAACAACAAACCATAATTCAGAACATCAAAGACCCTACATTATTCACCTGGAACCAGACCAGCCAAATCTCTCCCCATCCTAAAGCTCAGGGAACCTTGTGGAAGAGTGGGTGGCAAGACTGTAAGAGCCTAACGATGGGGAAGACCAACGATATTCAAGATACTTCACACAAGTTAGGGGTGCCACAGCCAGAATTGGACTTTGCCTGACTTGCACAATGGCTAACATGTCAACTACTCCCCCCCCCACAAGTGGATCACAGGGAAGAAGTCTCAAGGCAGTAGGATCCTTAGAGACAAGGGATTAAATAGTCATAATAGAGTTCCCATACTAATGGGGAGCCCAAGAAGGGTCTCGGGGCTGTGCCACTGAGTTCTGAACCTTCACTAGGGTAGAGGACTCAGAGGGAGGTTTGGTTCACACAAAAGGATGCTCCGGGGGATGGGAAGGAGGAAGGGGAACACATCAGAAGAGGGGGAAGGAGGAAGGGGGTGAAAGGAAGAGGGGAATGGGGGAGACTGCAATGGGAGATGACTGGGGAGGGGATGAGGGAGGAAGAGAACAGGGGTACCTATTGAGCTTGTATGATTAGGAAAAAAAGTGAGATAAAATAAAAATAATAATAAAAAACAAAAAACCCATAAATGTCTGGCAAGTATATGAAAAATTGTTTAACATCACTAATCATTGTAGAAAAGCTGTTGACCCTGACTTTTTGGAACCTTGGTACAAATCTCCAGGACTCTGCAACATTTACTTGTCTGCAGGTCTGAAGATCCAGCACTATATGAATGAGCTTTACTGTCAGGTGCAGATGTAACTTGGTCCCCTTTCACCATGGCTGCAGCAGCTTCCAAGTGCCTGAAGGGCTGAGTCAAAACAGTTCTGTTTAAGAAAGGAATCCCTGCTACAGTCTCCTTGTTCTGAGCACTGTTTTTTCAGTACATTCTTTCTATTCATTTTTTTTTTAGGGACATTCAGTTTTGTTTTGTTTTTTATTCAATTGTGCGTGTGTGTGTGTGTGTGTGTGTGTGTGTGTGTGTGTGTAGAACCACAGGCAAATTTGGGAACCACCATGGACCACCTCCACCTCCTCCTTGTTTACTCTGCCCCGGGATTCCCAGGCTCCGCCCTACCAGGACCAGAAACACAAGCCGCCCCTGCTTCCACCTGGCGTCTATACGTGGAGTCTAGGATCCAAACTCAGGACCTTCCGCCTGCGAGGCAGAGGCTTAATCCTTGAGCCACCTCTCCAGCCCCTCTTTCTATTCATTTAATTTTTAACTATTCTTTTTTAAAAAAATATTTGTGTGTGTGTGTGTGTGTGTACCCTTGTGAAAGACCAAGGGTGACTTCAGGAATCATCCTGGATTACTTCTACCTCCTTTTTGCTTTGCTCTGGGATTTCCACCAGAAAAGTACAGGTCACCTCTATTTCCGCTTTTATGTGGGGCCTGGGATCAGAACTTAGGACTTTCTGCTTGTGAGACAGAGTCTTAACCCCTGAGCCATCTCTCCAGCCCATAAATATTTATTCTTTTTATTTTATGTCCGTGTAAATGTGTGTATGCATGGAGATTTGGGTCAATGTCAAGTTTCTTCTTCAATGCCTCTCCACTACTTAGTGAGCCTCTCACTCAATTTAGAATACTATGATTCAGCTAGATTAGTTGGTTAGCATGTCACAGGGATCCTCCTCTTTCTGCTCCCCTATGCCACTGTGCCTAACTTTTATGTGGGTGCTGGGGATTTAACTAAGAGCCTAGTGTTTGCATGGTAAGCGCTTTGCTGACTGAGTCATCTCTGAAGCCCCTATTTTTAGTTTGTTGTTTTGACACATGGTTTCACTATGGAGTCCTGACCAGAAAATCAGACTGGCCTTGAACTTGTAGCAATCCTTCTGCTTCTGCTTCCCCTGCTGGGACTGCAGGCTTGTTCCACCATGTCAACAAGTACTTTTCTATATACATTTTGCAAAAATACAGTGAGCAATAATTCTGCCGTAACCTAAATGCACACTGTCTTGAAATTTCCTCTGCCAAATTAGTCCACTACTCTTAAATTTAGCCTCACTCAAATTTTCAAGACAGAACACAGACACACTCTATCAAAATATAACATGAATGGACTCTAGTCCAGGTCCCACATAGAGTCCTTGTTCCCCTCTGAAACCTTGCGAGCCAGGACTTCATGTTCTGCGTTCCTATTAGCATTCTGGTCTTCCAGAGTCCTGCCAGAATGGCCGATTATATCATATTTACAACATTCTAAGGCTTTTATAGCCAGCAACTCTGAATCCTTCCACATTTCTCCTACAAACCAGTTTTAGAAAGCAAATTGTCAAGTTTATTGCAGCAACAACCCTACTTTTTGATACCAGTTTCCTGTATTAGTTATTTGTTATCATCACTGTAGCCAAATACAAGACCATCCCCCCACTCAGGTGGGTAAGACAGAGTTTGCTCAATTTGGCAAATTGGCAAGAGAGAAAATATGCTTCTCTCGGCAATCCTGTGCTATGGTGTGCAGTCCTTTCTAGCCCTGATGTTGGTATGAACTCTCCTGCCATGTGGATGAATTGTAACCTACAATCACAAGCTCAAATAAACTCCTTGTTTCCCTAAATTGTTTGGGTCCTGTTTTCATTCAGCAATGGGAAGATGACACTGACACAGAGGGGACACAATCCATCACGCGATGGAGCAACAGCTGATGTCACGGTGGCAAGAACACAAAGCGGCCCACTTACATTTGATGACTGGCCAGAAAGCAGAGTTGAGGCAGAAGTGGGACCTGTCTGAGCTACAGAGTGAGTTCAAGGCAGCTTGAGCAATTTAGTGAGGGTTTGTCTTAAATGTAAAAAATAAAATAAACTATAAAATAAAATAAAAAGAGGCTTGGGGATGTGGCTGTGTTATCCAGGATGCACGAGGCCCTGGGATCAATGCCCATCACAATCCCTCTCGCCCTGCCCTGAGCCCCTACATTTGTCAGTCGACTTCTATATCTAAATGGTTCTACAAGTTCCCCCAAAACAGTGCCACCAGCTCAGGAACAAGTGTCCAAGCACATGAGTCTGTGGAGGACATTTCATATTCAAATCAGAGCAGCACATACCAAAAGCATTGAAAGCAGACTTTCAAAGCTATGTCTGCACAATCATTCATAGCGACATTCACTATTCTCAATAGCCAAAGGGTAAAGGCAACTCACACATTCATTGACTGGTGAATGGTTAAACCAAATGTAACCCCTACCTACAATAGGACATTATTTGAAGCTCAAAAGGAAGGAAATTTTTACACATGATACAGCGTGAACCTTGAGGGCTTCATGCTGAGTGCAGTAAGTTAGTCACTAAAAGACAACTGTTGTGTGATTTCGTGCCTATAAAGTGTCCAGAGCAATCAAACTCATAAAAACCAAAGTGGACTGGCAGTTGATGAGGAAGAAATGGGGTATTGGTTAATAAGTGTAGGATTTCAGTTTTGCAAGCTGAAAAAGTTCTGGACTTGATTGCTCAACAATGGGAATATGCCTAATGACACTGAACTATATACAGGAAAAAATGGTTAAAATGATAACGTTCGTAGTATGGTATTTTAATCAATATTTTTAAAGAACCGTAGCATGGTTAGGTCTGGATAGCCTCAAGAGGATGAGGCAGGAGCATCACAAATTCAAAGACAGCCTAGGCTGTAGAGTTAGCTTAAGGCCAACCTGGGTAGTTTAATGAGAACCTATTTCAATTTAAAAATATAGGCAAAAAGTTGGGGGAGTGTAGGTCAGTTTGCCTAGTATGCACAAGGCTCTGGATTAGATCCTCAATACCAATAATAAATAAATATATAAATAAATAAATGGCTAGGAGGGGCTTAGAGGAGAGCATGGCAGGGCTACTGGGGAGATGACTCCGTGGACACTTTTCTGTGCAAACATGAGGACCTGAGTTCAGATCCTCAGCATATAAAAAGTCAGGCACAATGGCAGCACCTGTAACCCCAGAACTGGAGATGCAGAGAAGAATTCCTGGGATTTGCTGACCAACCAGTGTCGGTGAGTTGGTGAAGTCCAAATTCAACGAGAGACCCCACAAAAAAATGTGATGGAAAGGGATTGAGAAAGACACCTGTCATCAGCCAGTCAGAAAGACACACACACATCAGCAGTGTGTTCTCCACACGCATGCACATGTGTGCACACACACAAACAAATGCACGGTGTCCCTATCCACATGTATACACACATAGACACATGCATACTCGTGCATGCACACACATGCAAAATGGGGTTTGCTGCTTATTGATGCAAGGAAATGGCTGCATTTGGGGATTGCATATTAAAAAAAAATACCCCCAGTTTTCTCTTAGGGCTAGAATGTTCCTGGATGTTTCCAGAAACCACAGAAATGGCCAATTACTCCCTTGCTCCCCACTGGGATCTTAGCAAAGCTAAAAATCTATTTACTTCTTTGCTTTGTCATATGACCTATGAACCCCATATAACATACCTGAAGCTCTAGAACATGCTGGAATGAGGGCTTGGTTCCCAAGCCTGAACCTGAGGGATTATCTTGTGGGAATGTCACCGACCCACCCATATGCTCAGCACCTATTTGCTGGGTACCAGTTACTGATGGCATAATGGGGGCTTCCCAGCTGATTCAGAAGAGTGCAGTCCGGTATGATCCATCCCCTCATAAGGTCCATCAGGGTGCTGAGCAGAGGACTTGGTCCAGGCTGTGGTGGTAGCCCACAAAGCAAGTCCAGTCTTTGTCTGAGACTTGAAAGATCAACACTTAAGCAGTAGAGTAGGGAGGAGGAGGAAGGACAGTGTGCCTCAGACACACAGGAGCATAGGAACGTCTTGGGGACGCTAGAAAAAGCTGGGGATCTGAAAACCACATCTGGCTTCTTGTGGAGTCAGAAGGCGTGACGAGAACCAAGCGAAGGAGGGAAGCCAGCCCTGGTCTTGTAGGCATGTTTAACCTGATTGGGGAGGGGTGGATATGCGTATTTCCAAGTCAAGTTGTATGGACCCAGTTGGAGAGGCAGTGGAAGATGTGGGGGGATCGCTCAAGGATCCTGCGAGCTGGGAGCAACATGTTCAGCCCCCTGCTCACCTCTCCCCACTGTCTCAGGGAAAGCTGATCCTCAGGAGAACCCTTCTTTTGTGGGAGGAGAATGATTTCCTTGACAACCCTCCAAAGTGCCTTCCCAGCCTGGGTGATCTGTGGTCCTCTCTCTAACATTGAGAACACCCCTGCCCTTTCATTCAAGGATTTGGTGAACTATCCCTATACTAGCAGATAGTCCCATGTCTCACAAATTGTTCCTAGTATGGGTGTGTGCAGCGCTTCCTGTCATTTTTGGATTATGTGGTTTGTATTCCTGTGAGCACTAGATCCAGCCTGCCCTACCCTGGGTGTTTAGGGGGTGGCTCTGATACGCACCCGGGTATGAAGCTGCCAAGAGCCACCTTTGTCCCCTAGAGCCATGGCTCTACATCCAGCTTATCAACAATCTGCTTCTGAGGGCAACCTGGCTATTGCAAGCTGGGCACATTGACTGTCCCCTAGACTTTCAGCTGTCTCTGATGGCCCTCTTCAGGAGTGTCAAAGGACAAAGTACAGGCAGGTGTTTCCTGGTTCTGACTTCCTTAAGATAGGATGCAGGAGTGTTGCAGGCAAGGCAGAGACCGAGGAAAGATGACCACGCAGTTCTTTTCCATTATTTATCAGTGGAGAATGTGCAGAGGCAAACTGGAAAATTGAGTAAGGCCAGACAGAGTGGGTCCCTGGCTTGGTTGCTAGGCAAGGGGTGTATGTGATAGCTGTGTGTGACAGCTGGAGACTTACCACTAATCTTAAAACACTGATTTTGAGATTAAATTAATCATGAAGGGGACCTGGATGTTAGTGATTCAGTAGTCTCCCAACCTTGAACCGTGAAAGAACTGCAAGGGCTGGAAAGATAGTTTGAATGGTGAAGTGCTTGCCAGGAGAGCATAAGGACCTCAGCTTAATCCCTAGCCTCCATGTAAGAAAGCTGGCGCAATGGCATGCATTTGTAATCCCAGGATTGGGGAAGCCAAGACAAGAGGATACTTGGGGTCACTATCCAGCCAGACTAACCTAACTGAGCTCCAGGTCCCAGTGAGAGACCCCTGTCTAATAAAAACAAGGTTAGTGGTTCCTAAGAAATAAGACCCAAAGTTGATCTCTGACCTTCACATGTGTGTGCACACACATGCACACACGCACCTATATTACATGCACACAAACCACATGGCTTTGAAGAGAGTTATTGGAAGAAGTCAAGACAGTCATGAAAATAGTAGCCAACTAATTTGACAGTACTGAGTTTTGTCCCATCTCCATCAAAGGAGCCCAGAATATGGATGTTGAACCAAGGACACAGGGTGCCTTGGAAATGAACCTGTGTTCTTTCTAACTTACTCTCATGCTTTGTGACCCTGGGCAAGTATACTGCTTTGAGCCTACATTGCAGGCTGGTGTGGAGAATTAGGCAAACAGGGGTTCAGATTTTATAGGTGTTAAATATTGTTTCTGGAGAGGAAACCTAGTCTAGTGGCTCTGGTGGCTCCTCCAAAGCCTTGGGCCATGGGAGAGGCCTTCTGGGGAAACTAGAATCGGGTATTGTCCTGTTGGTCTGAACCCCTTTGTCTCCCTTGGCTTCCCCACTCTTGCTCCCTTTGCTTAAGTAGGTAACAAGCTGGCTCTGTGGGAGTGAACAGGCTGGGAGGTGGCCTGGGTTGCTGTAACTTCTCACCTAGCCTGACCTAGCCCCAGGACCTGTAGCCTGGAACTTCTACACTGCCATGATTATCCTGCAATGCACTGAGGGATGGGGTCTCTTACACATATCCTACTGGGCCCAGAAGCGTCAGCCTACCAACCTGGAGCTGAGGTTGCCAACTCTCAGTCCCACCCCCAAGGTGCACATTCCAGCCACGTGGCCCTTCTGCTCTCTGAGCTCTGGATGCCACTGCGTTTTTGCCATGCTCGCCCCTGAAACATTCTTCCTGGCACCTTGCCTTCTTCTTACTCCCAGAAAAAAAAAAAAAAAAAAACATATCAAGAGACAGGCAAGATTGCACCCAGCTGAGCAGGTTAGACACCTGTTCATTCAATCTGACTTTAATCCCTAGAGCCCACACGGTGGAAGGAGAGAACTGACTTCTGAAAGCTGTCCTCCATCTGTGCACCAGTAGCATACATTCTCTCTCTCTCTCCCTCCTTCCCTCCTCCCTTCCTCTCTCTTCTTCCCTCCTTCCCTCTTTCTCTCTTTCTCTCTCTCCCTCCCTCTCTCTCTCCCGCCATCTCTCTCTCCCTCCCTCGTTCCCTCCCTCTCCCTCTCTCTCTCTCTCTCTCTCTCTTGCTCTCATATAAATAATTTTTATAAAGAAGCACACATCACGCATCTACTGTATGCAGTTTGGGATGCGGAGGAGCAAAGGTACCAAGAGATAAATTAGATAGGAAATACCTGGGGTCACTGTCCAGCCAGCCTAGTCTAACTGCTGAGCTCCAGGTCCCAGCGAGAGATCCCTGTTTAATAAAAACAAGGTGAACGGTTCCTAAGGAATGATATCCAAAGTTGATCCCTGACTTTCACATGTATGGGCACACACATGTATACACCTACATGTGTGCACACAAAACCCCATGGCCTTTGAAAAGGGCTCTCAGAAGAAGTTAAGGCTGCCACACACACACACACACACACACACACACACACACACAAAGGTAATTAACTAATTTGGAAATACTGAGTTCTTACACTAAGATAGGATGTAGGTCCCTAAGTTTGGACTCCAGAGACAGATAGCCCATACCGCAACCTTCCCTATACCCCTACAACACACACACACACACACACACACACACACACACACACACACACTGACCTGTTCACCTTGCAGGCCTTGCTCCACTCTTCCCTGCTGAGCCCTATGCACCATCTCCCTATGTCCCACCTATGTGACTCACCTGGACCCCACCACCTCTCCTCCAGGCATCTTCGCTGAGTGTTCATGCTTCCCCTCCCCCAAGAGTTCCTCACACAGGGCTGGTACTCCCTCAGGGTATTCACAAAGGATGTTTGGATTCTGCCTGATCCTGTGTCTTCAAGACTCAGTTTCCCCATTTTTAATATGGCCCAGTTACACCTAAACATTTGCATGGTCGGGGAAATAGTATGTTACCCAGCTTGGACTAAATGCTGAACAAACGTTAGCTATAATCCCCACTGCAGTGTTGTAATCTCTGTCTTTACCCTGCAAAAGGAATGCAGGGTCACGTGCATGATCCGCGTCTAATATTTTTCATGTGGATGGCGGGCTGCCCCATGGAAAGACTGACCAGTAGTGAATCAATCTGTGTTGGTTTCCCATAGCAGTGGGGAGGTGGGAATACCAGGAAGAGCCTGAAACAAATTAATCTTATTGTCCACCTACCACACATCAATGCTCAATATACACAGGTTGCCTAATTTGAGCCTCCCAAGAGGAAAAGATTACTGCAGAATGAGGAAGTGGCTACTCCAAGAGATCAAGTCCACGAACTTGCCACATGCAATAGCTGTGAAGTTGTCCAGACCCACCCTTGACTTTGACAGTTTCCTTGGTTCCTTGACGAAGAGGGAGCGCTTCCAGTCCTGATACCGAGCTGAGAAACTCTTGAGAGCAGCAAGGCTCTGCAGGCAGAGTGGGCAGGGGTACTGTCCCCGGCTTCCAGGGTTATGTGTCGATTGCTGGCTGACAACCTGGCTTGGAGAATCCAAGGCAAGAGCTAGGCTGGGCAGGGAGGAGGGTGTGGCTCCTGCCCCCAGCTGGGGCCTCTCCAGGCGCAGCCCTCCCGCCAGCTTCTTGGCAGAAGGAGTTAACTCTGGACCTCTTGAAGCACCTTTTATCCCTTGGTCTTCCCCCTCCCTCTCTCTCTACAAAGTCTTCCTGATCTTTACTCCTCCTGCAGTCCCTCCTCCTTACTCCCACCTTCCGGACTCCAAAAACACTCCGATTGCCAGGGTGGGTCAATGGTTAACACTCTGCCTGGCTTTATATAAGCTGCCCCAGGCCACCTGCTGTGCGCTGCCTGTCAGGTCCTTCGGTTCCTTGTGGCTCCTGGAGGCAGTGGCCAGTCCACGCCATGGCCACCTGCTGGCAGGGCCTGTGGGCCTATCGCTTCTACCTGATTGTGCTATGTCTGCCCATTCTCCTGCTGCCTCTGCCCATTGTCATCCGCAGAAAGGTAAGACGCGTGGTTGTAGGCAGGTGACTCTAGTGGCGGCAGGGGAGCAGCTATGTGGGTTGGGATGGGACATCTTCACCACCCCTTCCTCACCTCTCCTCCCTGGAACTGCAGAGACCACCTTCTGGTCTTTCTGAGGGAACGCAGAGAAAAGGGGTTTCTGTGGAACACGCAGCAATAAAAGCCTCATGTGAACTGCTCTGGATGTGTTGGAGCTTTGGAGACAGAAAGTCAATTACATGAAGGAGATGCAGATGAGTTCATCTGCCCACTGTGCACCTATCCAGTCCCTGGACTGGGCTCAGTGCCAGCAAAGACGGGGAGGGACAGATGGGGGCAAGGTTTGGAGAACAGAGGAAAGTTGGCCTCGGGCAGTTTGTGCCTTCCTGAGTATAACAAAGTTCACCTGTGATCTCAAGGGACAAGTCAGGAGGACTCGCTGCAATGCTTGCAGCCAGAACACAGGGTCCCTCCTTCCTCACAACTCCAGAAGGTTATAACTTTGCTCTCATTCATTTGAATCCTTACCTCCTCTTCTGCCTACACCATGCCTGCACCATGGGACCCCTATGAAGCAGGACCCACTGTCCCATTTTACAGATAGGGAAAGTGAAGGTAAGTTAGTTACTCAAAGTCCCAAGACAGAATCTGAGTTAATGGTGAGGTCAGGTTCATATAAAACAATGAATCTAAAATTAGTCTGGGAAACTGGGGATGTAGCTCTGTTAGAACAATCACCTGGTTTGTGCAAAACCCGGGGTTTGATTCTTAGCACCACAGAAACAAAAACAAAAAAAACCCCACAAAATTCTAAACTTTGGAAGATAAAATTAATTTGCTCAAAGCTTTGGGAAGGGAACCCACAGGGAGGTCTTATAGCTCAGCTACATAGCACAGAGGCCCCACAAATGGCATAACTTCCAGAAGCAGAAGTGGGGTGTGGTCTGGCTCTAAAGATGAAATTGAATCATGTCCCAGGCCCACCCCCACGCCCCCATATTTGTCCAATGGGCCATGCCCAGCAGTACAGATGGGGGAGCCAAGGGAGGCTTTCTTGTTCATGGTGTTCCCGGGGAGGAAGCAGAGTATCTGGGCTCCCGATATGATAAGCCTTGACTGTCCTTGGGAATGACTTTCTTCTCAGGACATAGCCAGTAGCAGCTCTGCACAGGGAATCTATCAGATAGGCTTTCCAGATAGGCTGGGACATGTCTGATAATCCCACTCCCCTGGGAGAAGCAGACATAGCACAGGAAGGTTTGGTAACTTGCCCAGGGTCACACAGGAAACCCCGAGTTGGTGTGAGTGCAACGTGTCAGGGACTTCGGGTTTCCCTCACTGTGCCTGATCCTGCCATCCACTTTGCCTGTCCTGTCCCCACTCCATCAACTGTCTAAAAAAAAGCCAGCCCTCCTCTGGGTCCCAGGCTCCCATCCCTCAAAAGGATACTGCTTCCTCGTGATCAGTTTCTCCCTCCCTGTCTGATCTGCACCCCTGATACCTCCCATCTTAAACAAGAGAGTTGAGCCCTCATCCCCTTCAGCTCTCTGTCTCTTCTGTGCACTGAGCGCTCTCTCGCATCAGCAAGCCTCAAAGACAGTTGCCGACATGTACTGGTGCTTTCTTTTAGCTGAGGTACCAAGACCTATATTTCCATGGGTGGGCTTCCATGGGACCAACCCAGTGGCCCATGCTCGCCTTCCTCATGCTGCAGCAGCGTTTGCTCCTGCTGGTCATACCATCTCTGTCACGATGTCTTCTCTCGGCTTTTCCTGGTTCCTCCATCCAACTCTGGAGATTTCCCACAGTCCCTCCCACCTCTACCCCAGATAATGTTATGCTTGGAAAGAAATCTCTGTTGCACACTTCTAATTCCAGCATTCAGAAGGCTCAGCCACTTGGGCTACAGTAGCAAGTTCCCGGCCCAGCTTTGGTTAAATACTGTGATGCTGTTTCAAAGAAACAATGCAGTATACTCCCTCCTCACCTCACTACAAAATAAATAAAGTAACTGTATCTGAAATCCTTCAGTCTATGATCCCAGTCCTAACCTCTACACTTGTGCTGCCCAAGTAATCCTGGGCATCTTGTCCTCTTGACTGTTTCTTTGTAAGCAGCCTACGTTTCTCTCTGTCGGAGTCAAACCCCTGAATGCTATCTTCTCCAGCAGTCTCTTTCCCACAGTCTTTACTCATTCTGCGGCCTTGGGATGTTGGGTCATGCAAGATTACTGGTTTCCCTTCATCTGTGCCTGCGCCCGTCGATCCTGTGTGCTCATGGTCCTGAAAACACTACAGACGTGCCCGACTTAGGAGAGGACCACATCCTAACAGATTCACCTATTGCCAGCCTAGCAAATGCTCACCCTCCTCACCTGGCCGTGTCTCACCAGAGAGGATCTTCCACATGCCGCCAGTCTGGGGGAAAGATCAAAATTCAGAATGGGCAGTCTTTCACTTCTGAAACATCAATAATATCAGGTGACCATAGCTCTGTGAGCAGTTTGTCCCCACCTGGGCACGGTCTCCATGATCTCTCCTCACCTGTCCCCACCTGCCTCAAACCACTTTCTACCCAACAGCCAGAGTGATCTTCTCAAAACCTAAGCTTACATCACCTCCCTCCTTCCAACCCCACACTGGCTTCCCATCAAACTTCTTTTTTTTTTTTTTTTTTTTTTCAGTTTAAATTTGAACTTCTCGGACTAGCCACAAGCCCCGGAGACCCCACCCCTGCCAACCCTTCAGATCCTATCTCCCAGTCCATTCTCTTTCTGCAGCCGGCAGCTTCCTCTGTCCCTTGGATTGTTCAGGCTCTGCTTGGGCTATTCTCCCAAATTCCACCTCCTCCTTCAGATTTCCACTTAAATAAATCTCAGAAAGTCCTCTGTCGCCCCAGGGTTCTCCTCATTACAGAACCCTATCATTTTGTGGATATAGTGGTGACTTTAAGAAAGAATAGATATGTCAGGGGCTGAGACGGTGGTAGCCCAGTTGGTCTATAAAGTGCTTGCCTAGCACGCAGGAAGCTCTGGGTTCAATCCTCCACACCACATAAAACCGGCTGTGGTGAGTACATGCCTGCCATTCCAGCATTGGGAGATAGAGGCAAGTGGATCATGGTGATCCTTGACTACGTAACAAGTTCAGAGGCCAGCCTGGGATACATGAGATCCTCAGGAAAAGAAAAAGAAAAGAAAAGAAAAGAAAGGAAAGAAGGAAAGGAAAAGAAAGCAAATAAATAAATGAAGAAATCATGGGTGACAATGAGCATTTCCTGAATTCCTACTGAATGTGTTCTCTGTAATCAGCCCTTAAGTTTAGTCCCTGGCCTTGGCCTCTGAGATGAGAAGGGTTGCTCAGCCAAGGCTCGGCCCTGTCTGTAGTAAAATCATTGACATTTATTGAGCCGATTTTATGTGGTCGGCATTGAGCCAAGCACTTCAAAGAATTAACTCATTTGTTTCTCACAAAAGCCTCTGTATTGCTATGAGCTTATCACTTCTATCTCCATTTCACAGTCATGTAAACTGAGGCCCAGACTGATGACATAATTTGCTTATAGTCCCACTTAGAGAGAGGAGGAAAAGCAGTTGAGACTGGAACTTGACATGGGGAACCTCTGCGTGAGCTGACAGGTCAGGGAAATGCTACCATCATAGTCCTCGTGCCCTCCTCCTTCACGACCACCCAGGCAAGTCTTCCACCTTCCTTCCATCCCTGGACATCTGTGGCACTCTGGCTCTTTCCCAGGGATTAGTGGACAGGGTACGGGTATGGTCCTGAGGGGCAACAGGTGTTTATGCCTCATACATATAGCAAGAGAGCTGCAACTCTTGGAAGAAGGATTTTCCCCCACCCCCCACCAAGGAGTCAAGGGAGGATCTGAAGGAGACAGTTCGAGGAGCCTTGAAGGTCGGGTGAGGCTATGGTCAGAAGCATCCACAGTAGCCAGTCAGGAGGAAAAGTACAGAGTCAGCATTGGAGCTACACAACAGGATGGCAACAGACCCCTTGATATGCTGCTGCCTTCCCATGGTCCCAGCTGACAGAGCAGACAGTAGGATCTAGAGCTTTCACCCTGCTCCCCCAAACCCTGCAGAGAGAAGTACCGTGTGTTCCAGAATCCTTAACCGCCCTCATTTATTTTTCTACCCCTTCACTTATGGTGAGACTGGACTCAGTACTCTGTGGCAGATTCCATTTAATTTTTGTTCTGGAGAGAAGAGTTTGGGGAGCTGGCATTCCTAGGAGAAGAGCGGAGGAGAACATACAGAAAGCCAAGACCATGGAAGCTTAGTGTGGCTGTGATCTAGAGAGTGGTTGCCCTCGGTGCACAACTCAGGACAGGCCTCCCAGGGAGTGGACAGTTACCCTAGGACCCAAGTGGCAAGTAAGAGCCAGCTAGACCCAGCTCTGAGTGCAAGAGCCATCCAGGCAGAACACGCGGCAGGTGCAAAGGATCAAACACAGGGTGAACCTGGTAAGCTGACAGGGCAAAAGCAGCATTGCTTTGGGAATCTGGTGAAGGCAACTGTGTTTCAGTCAAGTTCAGAGAGCAGAGGACAGGAGAGGGCAGCCTATGCTGGCTCTGTGAGGCTGAAGGAAGAGGCAGGGTTTTCATGTTGAGGGTAATGAGTGATAAATAAGGGGCTTAGATGGTCAGTGAGTAGCAGTCAAGGGGCGAGAAACCGAAAGATCATCTGCAAAAGCAGCCTTCCAGTGGCGCCATATTGACGGGGAAAGAGATTGGCTGAAATGAATGTTGTGTTTATGGTAAGAGCAGAAGGCAGCCGAATTTCTTAATCTCCTGCACTTCAGGAATGCACGAGCAGTCCTTGTGCACTTTAGAATCTGTGATAAGCACCCTGCGTACAAGCTATTCCTAAAGCCCAAGGACAAAGGATGAAGCCGTGATTAACTGTGAAGACTGTGTGAGGAGTTTGGACCCACTATCTTCTGGGACTTCCCAGCTCTAATTGAGAAACCATTAAAGAACACTTGGAGTTTGGAGCCAGGTAGATGTAGTTCTCTTCCATTGAGACATCATGATGAGCTGTAACAGCAGGCCGGGCATCAGTGTGCCCTGCTCGACCACTCTACAGGAAGGTCTATGAAACAGGGGTGTGTGTCTTGTCATGCTCCCCCAAGTGGTGAGCTGAGGGCTCCAGGTACAGTCGAGAGTAGGAGTCCAGGCTTCGGAGATGCTCGTGACAAAGAATAGAGCCAAGAGCCAGGGGATCCCTCAAATAAAAAGAGAAGGCACTTTGCCTCGGACTTGGCCCCTCATTACTGAATCATGTTCTTGCTTATCAGAACCACCTTAGGTGAAGGTCAGAACAGAAAGTAAGATAGAATCTTTAGCAGCAAAGGCTCTGGGGTGTAATCACCAGCAAGCCCCTGAGCCACCCCGTGAGGATCGAATTCACAGACCGTGGGAATGCTATGTTCACATCACTCAGCCTGGCTTGTGTTTCCACTTTGGTGGACACGGCAGGCCTGGCTCGTACCCAAACAGTGATGTCAGGACTCTTTTCCCCAATATTTGTTTACTCTGTTATTGAGAATCCATCCTCTCAACCTGTGGTTCCAACTATTTGGGAGACTGAGGCAGAAGAATCATTTGAGCCCAGGAATTCAAGATTAACTTGGGCAATATAGTGACCTGGAGAAAGAGAGAGAGAAAGAGAGGGAAGGAAAAGAAAAGAGAGACAGAGAAGAAGAGGAGGAGGAGAAAAAGATAGAGATACACACAGTGCTTGAAGCTGAAGTTCTTCAATGCAGCCATATATGTCTACATTGAAGATTTTGCTAAGAAATTGACTAATCCATTGATTACACAGAGTGGAATTGTTATGGATTGAGAGCTGAATTATCCTGGGCTATCTTTAGTACTCTTAATGACCATTTACTAGCACCCTTTATGTCTGACCTAACATCCTTGTGACTGCTAGGTAAGAATGTTGGAATGCATTGCTAAGCTCAGCAGACCAGCAGCCTCCACAAAACCTAAAGTTGAGAACGCTGCCAAATAGCATTTGGGCAAAACCCATAGCAGAGATTTTCTGGCTCGGCTGTTACCTGCCTCCTACTGGCTCCACCAGTGTTGCAGTCTGCCTGCATGGTTGCTGATAAATGACCATCACACAGCTTAAGGGAACAAGGAGTTTACTTTCTTAGGACAGTCCAGTTACAGTTCATAGTCCAGCTTGATGGGAGAGCACACACCAACACCACCAGGGCTGAGGGAACTGGCCACCATAATGGCTGAGAGATGGACAATCCTTACTTGCCAGACCAGCATGTCTGGCCAAGTATACAGAAAGATGCCCCCTCTCTCAACCAGCTCTCTGTGATTTATCCAGGGCCTAATCCCACCCCCCCAAGAGCTGGGTCTTCCCCATCAGCTAGACAATGTCCTTCAAGTTTGCTCTGGGCTTAACTCAACTATCAACTCTCTACAACTGTGCCCAGAGCTCAAACCGTCAACAGTCAAGTTGACACCTGTGCTTAACTATGATAACCAGTATATTTAGAAAATGCATTGATTTATGATTTCTTTTGTTCTATAACCATAAATGTTCATGTAGCTGGTTTTTACAATGAAACATGACTTTTGGGACAATCTGAATCTGTGTTCTCAGGTCATGATCACTCATATTTGGCTCAATAAATTCTTTTTTTATTTAATTTTCTATTTTTTTCCTTTTCCCTTAACTCCCATTCCCATCCCCCCTCTTTTTCCCCTGTCAGACTCCCTCCCTATTTTCAAGCCTTTTTACTTGTGGCCACTGTATTTCATCTAGTTTGTCTCTGATGTCATAGCCTGACTTGGTTATGCTCCAGAAAGTATCAAATAGATCAGTGGGTGTAAATTCTGATTCCATTTGGAGCAAGAGTTTTGTTAAGAAAGAATTAGAGAGAGAAAAAAAGAGGGGATGAGGGAATGAATAAATGAAAGAAAGAGAAGAAAGAAAAAAGATAAAGACAGAAAGTAGAAAGGAAAGGATGAGAAGAAAGGAAGGATAGAGA